>JBBPBS010000276.1:1532201-1568246 GCA_037974835.1 Cicer judaicum
ATATATATATATATATATATATATATTATGAATCTTGAACTTATCGTGTAATTACAACTCAAGTCAAAAAAGTCAAGTAAGGGTTACTATTATAAGCAAAGAAAATTATTTTCACATATATTGATAAAAATTAGTTTAAGTGTAATTAATTTTGTAGGTTTGATATAATAAAATACAACTTAATTTTACTATAGTGTCCATTTTTAATATCAAACATTTTACTATCAACATTAAATATTCTGAATTAAAAGAATAGTGTATTCTAAAATAACAATATTAAATGAGTTAAAATAGTTGATTTTTATTTATAACATTAATTAAAATTTAATTTTTTTTTCTTTCTTACAACCAGAAGGATTGTATAAGTACGAATCTTGAACTTATCATTTAACAACAACTCGAGTCAATAATAAAATCATGTAATCTTGAACTTCATTCTGATTCCCATTTTAAACATAATTACTAGATATTCATGCACCGAATTAAGAGAGAATGGGTCAAAAAAATTCATTAATATGCATAGGATAATTGATTTTGGACACTGCATTAGAATTCAAAGGACATTTATTGTATTTAATACAGTAATTTGTTTAACTACAGAAATCTAGGACTTTATACATTTGGATCACTACCTAGTCAAACAGGCATACCAAATCCGGAGGAAACTTTGTGAAAACATGTATCTTATTTATTCAATTCATTAATTCCACAATTTCACAACTCCTATATGTTAGTCATCCCTCGTTAATTAACCAAACAAATTCTTCAACATTCTTGTTTAATTCATTTTCTATCTCAACCAAAAACAGAGAAATCATGAGCAACTTTGATCACCTAACACCATTTCAACGTATGTTTTTGCAGCCACCGCCACCACCACCACCACAATCACAACCTTCACATTCTCAACGTACACGAGGCCCACGTAATGGACAAAGCAAAACCATTCGTATCCCTTACATATGGGCCACTGATCGCAAAGTAAGCCTTCATAACTTCAATTATCTCATTCAAAATAGAATCTTTAATATTAGTGGTGAACTTCGTTGTACAAAATGCAGCATGACATTCAGAATCACATATGATATAAGAGAAAAATTTCCTGAATTATGGATGTACATTGCTCGAAACAAACATCAAATGCATGATAGGGCCCCACCAATTTGGAAGAATCCAACGTTGCCAAGATGTGTTCAATGTAATCAAGCAACCTTTGTAAAGCCTGTATTTTCTGAGAAGAAAAGGGATATCAATTGGTTGTTTCTTTTGTTGGGACAACTACTTGGTTGTTGCACACATTCACAACTCAAATATGTTTGCAAACAGACAAAGAATCATCGTACAGGTGCTAAAGATAGGCTTCTTTATTTATCTTATCTTGCACTTTGCAAACAACTTGATCACAAAGGACCCTTTGATGTTTCTACTTAGATAGTGGTACTTCCATTTACATATTTTGTTAATCAATTTTTTTTAATGTTATGGATAATCTCATGTAGTGTACTGTTAATGTTTTGTGTGTGAAAGAATTCAATGAATTTTTATGACATTGTTTGGTAAATTGATATTGATCAAAATATAATTTTTTTTGGTATTATATAAAGTTGGAATTCAATATTTAAAATTATTACCATGAAGAAAAGGATTAGAGATTGATTTGTGATAGGGATTAGTAAAAAAACTGTTCATATGTTAGTGATGGAATATAAAATTCGCCTCAATCGGAACCGAAAGACGTATCCAGTAGGGTTGGTTATGTATTTAATTATCTTATTTTAGATTCTATCGTAAGGGAATAAAAGGAAATCTATTCCAGGTGTATTCACCAAAAACAAAAATCGCTTGTTTAAATTCTTTAGGAATATATTTTAAGGTTTGGTTTTGAATCTGATTAAAAATTTCATGCAACGAATTTTAATATATGACTTGTGACCTCCGTAATTCCATGATCTATTAGAATACATATCAATTTGACTCTTATGAAATATAATAATAATAATAATAGGGTGTTTTTTTTTCCTTTCTCTTTTGACATAAAGAGGTTTACGTTGATCCGTGGTTTCTTTTTCGAGAAAATTTAGATACAGTGCTCTAGGCACTTTTCAACTGGTTCTCATAAAAAAAAAGCCTTTACACATAAGAGAATAAAGTTGGATTACTTTTCAAACTCAGATTTTGTTAAATAATTCGTTGAAATTCATTAACGTTTAATTACTTAACTGTCGTTGATTTTATTTTACATGTTAATTTGTTATGTATAACGAGAATGTATTATTTCTCGTTCATTAAAAAATTTAAATAAGCTAGTTTGATTTTTATGAAATTTCAAAACTTTATTTGTAATCTCTATAAAAAGATTATCAGTTTTTTGTCCCTAAAAATATTTTTATTCACTTAAAATCCCTACTTTATAAAAAATTTTGTAAAATATTGATACTTTTAGTTTTAGTTCTTATAAAATAAAAATATAAACTAAAAGTGAATGAATTTTCGTAAACGTAGGAATTCGCTGACTCTAACAATAACTCAATTATGATGATTTACTCCATTTAATAATTCAATATAAACTATAAAATTAAAATTTTTATTGAGTAGATCAACTCTATAATTTTTTAAAGAATTCTAAAACTATTTGATACGTCATTAAATAATTTAAAATATACATATAATAAAATTTAAAAAATATAAATAAATATTGATGGTTAGATTACATAACTATAAATTTTGAATTTATATCAAACTTTATATTTAATTATTAATATATTATATCTATAATCAACCGTTAGATTAGTATAATTAATTGTTTATATTGAGTTATTAAGTAAAGTAATTTATCTTAGATTAAACTTCAATGTCATAATTTTTTAAAGACTAAAATATATTTAACCCAAAAAAGTATAACAATTTTGATTATAAGTCTTCATTATAAGAAAATTGACTTTGTGATCCTTATTACAAAAATACCTCCACTTATTATTGGTATTTCAAAATAAATTATTTCACATTTTGCTTCATTTATTTAATTAACGGTTAATATATTGAAAAATAATTAAGCTTAATTTGTTTAGAAATATTTGAAGGAGAAGATTCGAATCTTTGTTCCCATGATTTGAGGAACTCCTACTTAATATAGATAGTCTTCGTGTATCGGTATCCATTTGATCATCGAGGTCCATAACAAAATATTTAAATAATGTTCTTAGATATAAAATTTCACTGTGAACTTCCTGAACTATTTGTATTTGGCTCTCGTAATACGGATCTCTTGATAAATTTTTTGGCTCTAAAAAAGTTTAGATGAAGATGAGTTGAAGTATGAAGTTCATTAAAGTCAAAGTAGATTAAGATTAAAAAAAAAAACTGAAAGAGATCATTTCAAAGAGATTCTCACATCGATAATAAAAAGTAACATTCTTATCAATATATAAATTGTATTTTCAATAACACAGTGTGACAAATTAACAAATCAACATATGAAACATCGTTTCAGAGACTACTCTCTCGAATTTTAAATATAACAAAATATCCTTATTTGCACGGAAATTCCTAACAAACCTAAGAGTCTCGAATTTTAAATATAACAAAATATCCTTATTTGCACGGAAATTCCTAACAAACCTAAGAGTTAGGTGCTGATATGTTAGACTTGGCTCATGAGATAAAAATAATTTCAAGTAAAACCAAAAGATAATTCATACAAACTAATGAAATGTATGATCTATTACGTACCCTAATCAGAATTGTTGAATAAACTTTTTAAAATAAAATACTATTAAACTAGTAACTACAATTATGATATATTTATATAAAAACTAAAACAAACAAATTTGGTTCGACCAAGCTAATATTTAAAAAATTTAAAATAAATTAATATTTATTGAAATATTATAGATTTTTAATACAATTAAAGTAAGTATATAATTTAATTACACGAAGAAAAAGATAATATGTAATTATAAACAAAAATCTAAATTAATGAAACATTTTTTTATGATAAATATATATAAATATAGTGTAAACTAAAAAATATAATGATTTTGTTCATATCTCAAATGATTGATTTTAAACTATGGAAAATCAATGTTTGAACCAGAATCAATGGAATTGGTTGGTTTGGATTTTTAAATTCATCCTAAATCGTTGCTAATTCCAAATAAAGAACCTAACAGCTAATTCCACGCCCACCAACTTAAACAAACTGGTAACAATAAATAAAGTTTGAGATAAACTAAATTATTTGTGTTTTTGACGACGATGAATATTTTTAACTTAAATAAAAAAAATTGAAACAAATTTATCATATATATAAATAAATGACAATACTATTCTTAAAAGCAAATTAACACAAAATTTATACTTGACTGATGTATCTAACCATCAGATACAAACTTTTAATTAATTAATTTTTATTTATATTTCATTTATATATAGTACAAACTAATAGAAATCATAATATATAATACTTTCATCACATCTGTTGCATAAAGATCTAAAACAAAACATCAAAATTATAAAAAATAATTCAAATAAAAATTGTGGTTTTGGCGAATACAGAAGGAATATATTTCCATATATTCATTAAAACAGAGTCTAAAAGAAAAAAAAAAATCAAATACTAAGAAACCTTAATTATATAAAATAGTATTGCTTAAATACCTATATGATCACAATTTCAATATTTTGAGTAGTGAGACTCCTAGTGATGAAAAAATATGAAAAGGTCCATTAGGATCTAGTTGTTTGCAAAGTGCAAGATGAGATAAATAAAGAAGCCTATCCTTAGCACCTGTACGATGATTATTTGTATGCTTGCAAATATATTTGAGTTGTGAATGTGTGCAACAACCAAGTAGTTGTCCCAACAAAAGAAACAACCAATTAGTGTTCCTTTTCTTCTCAGGAAAACATGGAATCACATCGTCCACTTGATTACACCGCTCACATTTTGGTAACGTTGGGTTCAACCAAACTGGTGGGGCCCTATCATGCATGGTGTGTTTGTAACGAGCTATGTACTTCCATAATTCACTAAACTTCTCTTTTATATCAAATGTCATTGTAAATTCGTAGTTGCATTTTTTGCAAACAAATTCTCCAGAGATATTAGTGATTCCAATTTGAACAAGATGATTAAATCTGTGGAGGCTTACTTTGCGATCCTTAGCCCATATGAAAGGGATAGGGATGACTTTGCTTTGTTTATTACGTGGTTGACGAGAAGGACCAGCTTGTGATGGTGGCGGCGGTGGCGGTTGTGACAAAAACATACGTTGAAATGGAGTTTGGTGATCATTGTTGTTCATGATTATGAGTGGAAGATTGAGAGAAGAAGAGTGGAGAGGGGATTAAAGGAGAAAGTTTAAGAGTTTGTTATGCAGAATTAAATAATAACAATATATAGAAGTTGAGAAACCGTAGAATTAGTTTTTTATTGTTATAGACATATTGATAAAGTGTGGCGACTAATATGTTGGTTAGTTATTTGAGGTTATTCAATTTTTATGTCTATAATGTTTATTTGATTTTAAAATAATATCATTTATTTAATTTTTATTTGCGCCCATAAACATCAATATATATATATATATATATATATATATACACGTCATCTTATTCTTATTTTGTTTAGTTTTATCTATCTCTAAACAATCTTACATTTATTTATTTATTTTTATTTAAGATAAAATAATTTTTAGTCACGCAAATATACAAATTTCCAAAATTGGACTAGAAACACCTCTTCAATTCACCTGTCTACTAATACTAATGATGCTTATGCATTACTTTTGATTCGATATTTATTTATGTATATTAATTATTTGATTCCCAACGGAAATAAGTTCTAGTAATTCAAATTTCTAGGAGGTAAATAAAGTCAAACATAATATTATTTTCAGTGTAATTCGAATTCAAAATTTCTCAAATATTTGTTAAATAATTTGTTCTAAATGCAGTAACTATTTGCGTTTAATTGCTATTGATTTTATTTTATGTGTTAATTTATTATGTATAATGAGAATGCATTATTTCTCAAATTCATAAAAAAAAGTGAGATAAATTTGGTTTATATAAAATTTAAAAAATTTATTCGTAGCCTCTATGAAAAAATTATCAATTGTTTAGACCTTAAAAATATTTTTATTCACTTTAAATCCCTATTTTAGAAAAAAGTTTGTAAAAAATTGATACTTTTAGTTTTAGTTCCTATTAAATAAAAATAGAGACTAAAAGTGAATCAATTTTTGTATGTGTAGAAATTCGCTGACTCTAGGAGTAACTCTATGATGATGAGTTTCTCCACTTAATAATTCTATATAAATAATAAAATCAAAAGTTTTATTGAGTAGATCAAATCCACAATTTTTAATAAAATTCTACAGGTATTTGATATTTTATTAAATAACATGAAACATCTTTTTAGGTTCTAATCTCAATATTTACGTAAAATATTTTAAAAAATTAAATGTTAAATATAACATAATGTCTCTATTTGCACGTAAATATCTAACAAACCTAAGAGTTAGGTGTTAGGCTTGACTCTTGAAATATAAAAACTACGAGTGAAACTAAAAGACAATCCATACAAACTAATCAAGTTGGAACAGTACAATTCATTACATACCTTAATTAGAATTGTTGAATGAACTTTTCAAAAGTAATTATGATATATTTATACAAAAACTAAAACAAACGAGTTTTATTTTTGATGAATACAAAGAGAATCCATACAAATTACGAGTGAAACCAAAAGACAATCCATACAAACTAATCAAATTGTGGAACAATATGATTTATTACATACCCTAATTGAAATTGTTGAATGAACTTTTCAAAAGTAATTATAATATACTTATTCAAAAACTAAAACAAGCGAGTTTTATATTTTTTTTCTACTTTTCTGAAAAACCCACTTTTTTTAATTAACTTTTTTGTATCAATTTATAAGACTGATAAATATTTGTTTTTATAAAATAAAAATGAGTTATGTTTTTTTATTAATTTGCGGCATTCATTAAACAATCTTAAATAAAAAGGAAGAAAAATGGTTCATCTTTTTCATTGATCGCATGAATGGTGAAGATAATAGTCTTATTAATATAAATATAATAAATAAATAAATAAATAAAACTGAAAACAGAGGAGAGAGCGCTTGTGCATAAAAAACGTTTATTGGATTTTTTTTTGTTATATATAATTTGGTTTTGTTTTTTTTTATTATATTTTTGTTTTATTATTTTTAGGTAAATTATAAATTCAACATACATGTAATATGAACTTAAATTAGACTTAATCTATGAAACGATTATTTTTTATATTTTTACAATACAAAATGTTAGAATTAAATATATTATTAATTATTTTTGAAATATTTATAAACTTATCGGATAAAATTAAAATAATACATAGACATAAAACTATATAATGACCGTAGATGCAATAATACCTGGTTTTTATTTTTAAAATGAAAATTAATACACTGTTAGAGATAGAAAAAATATAAAGCTATTACTTGTTGAATCACTCACAGTTTCTCAGCCTTTTTAATCACTTACTCAAATCAAACTCTACTTGTGAAACAAAAAGGAATCAATAAAGATAGAGATTTGAATAAAGAAAGAATCCAAATTAAGTGTTACCACGAAAGAAGTTGAAAACTAAAAAGAAAATGAACGCGAGATAAATATAAATCTCTCCCAATATGATATATAGTCATGTTGATTACCGAAAATAACCTTAAGCCTCCTACAACCTTTCCCATAGCCAAAAAAACTACTCGACTTCTCTCATGTCAAATTAGATAGATATTTAGTCTTTTATTATAGTGGACACTGGACACACTGAGATAAACTAGAATAACAAATCATATATTCTTGCATCCAATTCGAGATCTATGGTAACAATCATCTTCTCTAATACATTTTAATCTTACTAAAGTAGTAAGATATGAGATAATTAAATGTTGGCATTCAGATATGCTAAATGCTAATATGTAAATAATCGGCTAAATTACATCCGTGGTCACTTAACTTAATTTCAGGTAATGTTTTAGTCCTTTATTTTTTTTTTTTCGAGTTGATCTTTTATTTTAATTTTAAGTGACAATTTGATATTTTATGTTTTAAAATTTCAACAATGTTGTCCTTTTTTTTACAAAAATTCAAAAAAAAATTATCAAATTTTTCAACCAAAACCCATAAAATTCATTATCATCTTCAATAAAATACAAATTTAATCAAATTCATATCTTAAATCTTGAAATAAACTCATATTTTCATTCTTTATTTGATGTTGTTGGAGATGAAAATATGAGTGTATTTGAATATTTGAGTCATGGATTTGATAAAATTTGCATTACATTGAAGATGATTATTAATTTAATGGGTTTTGTTTGAAAATTTTGATGATTTTTTTGAATTTTTCTACTAAAAAAGATAACATTGTTGAAATTTTAAAACATAAAATATGAAATTATCACTTAAAATTAAAATAAATGACCAACTTAGAAAAAAAAGATAAAAGACTAAAACGTTACCTGAAATTAAGTTAAGGGACCACGAATATAGTTTAGCCTAAATAACCCAAACTTTATTATTTTTGTTTTTATTTTAATCAATAATAAATTTTATAATAATTAACTCACACAACTATAATATTACAATCAGATAAGATGTCTAACTTAATAATATCAACTTTTGTCAGTTGAACTAAAATTTAAGTATATTTGATTATTTATCCACTTTTGTATGATTTGATTTGGTTCTTTTAATCACGACTCGAATCCTTTTGTAAGACTTATTCATTTGTCTATTTTGAATTGTAAACTAAACTTGGATCATGTACAATGTTTATGTCATATACTATAAACAACAAGCAATTTAATATATTAGGTCTACTATAAATAATGACAATTTCAAATTGTCTTAAATATTGTAGCAGTTTTAACTGTCACAATTTTCAATTTTTTTCACAAAAATATTTAAAATTATAGTTATTTAATAGATAAAAAATATCTTGATGACTTTGCAATAGTAACAAAAACATTAAATTGACAAGGAATCTACTCTTTCTTTTGTTCAACTTTACATTATAAACACATATAACAAAACATAGTCGTTCAATCGAAAAAACTACAAGGAGAACTCAACTCGATTCTCTATTCCATTTTCAGGAGAAATATAAAATTTATCATTAATAAATATAAAAAATATTAATATTGATAAATAATATAATTTTTTAATTTAAAATACACATAAAAAATTATAAAATATCAACAAACATGTGACTCACGAGCGCGGATCGATTGCTTGTTAGTTTTATAAAAAATAAGAAATCTATTTGATAATTTGTGATCCACATTATTGTATTCTATGGCTTTATAATCACATCTATACACATACATGCGAAATATGATATATGATTCTAGTTGATTAGGCCGGTGCAGCGAGAAGACGTTACGAGTGATGACAATAGTAATAATTGATAATTGATAATCAATAAGCAAAAGAATTGCGTTTGGCTTTTGGAAAGGCTGTTACAACCTCAAAAAAACAGGTCCACTCTGTAGCCATCAGTAGGCCCAAATAAAATCAGCAGAAGACACGCACGCTCCCTTTTTCACCACCACCACCACCAATGTGCCACATGTCAAAATATATGTCTCAAACGTAACCAATATTTTCTCTATTGTACCAACAAAGAGCCAAATTAAATTGGAGTCAAAATTATTTCCTCACATGTATATATATAATGGATTTTTGGTCCCCCTGCCAGAATCCAAGTGTTAGCTTCTAACTGTAATGTCAAATAATTGTGAATAGTAAAGGATAATGGGGTATACTGCTACGATGTCCCTGTGTACCTACAAAAGTTAATTAGGAAATACCAACTAATTAGTTCGGATTTGAAATCATCATCATGACGAACATGATGACCAAAGGTATTCATTCATATTTGGTAACACTTTTGTTAATTAAAATTAATATATGCGTTACATAAACGTAATTGTATTACAAACATTTGGAAAATTCTAAATGCAATATTGGAAGGATAAGTGGCTAAGGGCACATGCACATGCACATGAACATGAATTCTAAAGTAAACATCTTACTTGCTGGAGGATTAGTCCTCTCCTTCAAGTAGCTTTTAAAGTGAATGTTGATTAAGATGTAATTGTGGGACTAACCAAAAATCTTTTTTTATTCAATATTATCTCGCAAGTTTTCATACCATCTCTATCCAATAGATTATTTTCATAATCATGGTGAAAAAAACTAGTTTAAAATGGAAAGTTTCCACAATCAAGATCGTCATTAATGAAAAATATGTAAAAAAAACACACTTTTTGCCTATTTTTCTTAGGTTTTGTTATCAGCAGACCAACCTGCTATCTTGTGGTCAAGGTGTAGCGAATTTAAATATTTTTTAGTCTCTTTTCTTATTCTAACACCCCTACTTTTGACCCATTTGACTCTAAAAATAATGTAAATATGTATGAGATACATCACCAATTCTATAATATTAATGTTATATTTGCAAGAAAAATCAAAATAAGTGTAATTTTTTCTTTTAAATATAAAATCAGTTAATTTTTATTTTTATTTTTATCATATGTTCTAATTGATATTATGTGTATATCACTCCACCACAGTACGTAATAAACAAAAAAGTTTTAACAGTAGAGGTTGATGTGCATCTTACAGTTATATAAACAAGCGTCTTGCTAATTTGTGTTTTAACGATGCATGTTAAAAAATGCAAAAGTTGAAAGAGAAACAACAATTTTTTTTTTTTTTTTTTAGAAGTTAAATGTATAATTTATAACATAAATTTTTTACTTTTAATTATGTAACATATTTTTAAATTTGTTTTCTTCTTTCGTTTTATCTAAACAAGAGGATTTTATATATATTTAGTTTTCTTTTGTTTTTGTTTCTTTTATTTTTTCATGTAATTTCGTCGTCGTAAGTACGTAATTTTTTCGTCTTTCCTTCTATCTTGGTATGGTACGTGTTTGGTTTGGTTTGAATCAATAGAGTAATTTTGAATCTTGGTTGGGTATGGTATGGTATGTGTTTGGTTTGAATTTCAGATTTTAATCAATGACATTTTAGATTCAAAAATATATGTATTTTAAACACTCGAATTTTATCATATTTGTAGATATATTTTTGTTTTGTGCTAAATTATTGTTTTGTACTATTAATTTACATGTGAATTTATTCGCAGATTTATTTTTTTTTGTTTTAGTGATTTTAAATTTATATTATATCGATGATTTTATTGTCATGTTGGCATTTATTACCTATAATCAACATAACTGATCTTGTTAAATATTTTATTTCCATTTCATGTCAAAGGTATTAACTTGATGATCTTGTGAAACTTGCTTCTCTTTTGTTATTATCACTGTCACTTGCATGAGTTAATTTAACATGTATCAGTATATTTGATTTTTAAAATAATAGTTAAATCAGTTTTTATTTATTTTCTATTATATATATAATTGTAATAGTTAAATATTGTTTAGCAAAAGTGTGAACGAAATAAAATTAGTTTTTTTCTAAATACATATAATAGTGAATATTAAATATTTTTAGGATAAATCTAAAAAATTAATATAATGGTTATAAATAATTAAATGATATTGTTTTTTATGAAATTATGTTTCTTAAAATATGAAAATTAACAAATAGTTCTTTAAATTCATAAAAATGATGGTTAATTTATAAAACAAATATATTAAAATCTTTAGATTTGTGAAAGGACCGAAGAAGCTCCCAATTATGTATAATCTAACACTACTAGGACTGGTTTGATGAGCATTGGGTTAAAAGAGATATAATAGGGGGAGATGATCCCCTCGTGTTTTCTATTGTTGAATAAATTGGTTTTACGTACAGAAAGAAAATAAAATGAAAGTAAATGATTAATCATGCATCAACGTTGTTAAGTGGTCTCAATTCTGATGAGAGTATACGTTTGGCCAACCCCATTTACATATTTATAATATTATTGCAACACAACATATTTTATAGTGTTAAAAGGACGATCGATGGAGACAGAGTGAGAAGGACGTTTGTGTTTGAAAGAGAGAGAGAGAGAGTAGAGTACTGTAGGGATCCACTTTGCAATTTGTATATAAGCATACCAGCCGCGTCTTTCCTTCTTCAAGCTCATCTCCATCTATATATCAACCAACCAACCCAACCTGTGTACCTTAATTCTCATTATACATGCATGCATGTTTCTAGCTTAATTCTGATTATTTAGTTCAATCAATTACTGCTAACTAATTAAGATATGGCTGAGGCCAAATCATCTGCTGCTGGTCAGATTATGTCTCTCGAAGATTTCGATCCTCAAAAGAACAAACCCGAATCCAACAAGTTTGCTTTTGCCTGTGCTATCTTGGCTTCCATGACTTCCATTTTACTTGGCTACGGTGAGTTAATGCCGGGCACTTATTAATAAAATATACAAAATATTAATATTAAAAATTTAAGCCAAAAAAAATAATATTGTATATTGATTTGAAGATAACTATTACAAGAAACTTATAACTAATTTGCATATAACATAAATTAACTGTAAGATTTATATAGAGAAATGATTGTATAAGGGAAATTAGTTATTATTGTATAAGCAAAGTATGCATGGACATTAATTAACTAAGAAGTAAGTTATGTTACACAGATATTGGGGTGATGAGTGGAGCAGTGATATACATAAAAAGGGACCTAAAACTATCGGACGTGCAAATAGAAATCTTGGTAGGAATCATCAACCTTTTCTCCTTGATAGGTTCCTGCCTCGCCGGAAGAACCTCTGATTGGATTGGTCGCCGCTACACCATTGTACTAGCCGGTGCTATCTTCTTTGCTGGAGCAATCCTCATGGGATTCTCTCCCAACTTTCCCTTTCTAATGTTTGCCCGCTTCATTGCCGGCATTGGCATTGGCTACGCTCTCATGATTGCCCCTGTCTACACCGCCGAAGTCTCTCCTGCTTCCTCTCGCGGCTTCCTCACCTCCTTCCCTGAGGTACGCACACCTAATTATTTATATATTACTTCTTTTTATAAAACATACTTAAACCTATAATTAACAACAATATTACTTCATTTCCTAAAATAATTAAGGTATTCATCAATGGAGGGATATTACTTGGATACATTTCAAACTACGGATTTTCGAAACTTCCACTTGAGTTTGGATGGAGAGTGATGCTTGGAATCGGAGCGATCCCTTCCGTAATCTTAGCCGTTGGAGTGTTAGCGATGCCTGAGTCACCTCGTTGGCTCGTTATGAAAGGGAGACTCGGTGACGCTATCAAAGTTCTCAACAAAACCTCTGATTCCGAACATGAGGCTCGGCTTAGGCTCATTGAAATCAAAGCTGCGGCTGGGATCCCCGAGAGTTGCAACGACGACGTCGTTTCAGTAAATAAAACCAACGAAGAAGAGGGTACTACTGTATGGAAAGACTTGTTTCTTTATCCTACACCTGCAGTGCGTCACATTGTGATTGCTGCTCTTGGCATTCACTTCTTTCAACAAGCTTCAGGTATAGACGCTGTCGTTTTGTATAGTCCCACAATTTTTCGTAAAGCTGGTCTTGAATCTGATACGGAGCAGTTACTTGCAACCGTTGCCGTTGGATTGTGTAAAACCGTTTTCATTTTAGTGGCTACTTTTTTGTTGGATCGGGTCGGGCGTCGACCCTTATTGTTGTCAAGTGTTGGTGGAATGGTGATTTCGTTGCTTACTCTTGCGGTGAGTCTCACGGTCGTTGATCATTCGCACGTCAGGAAAATGTGGGCCGTTGGATTGAGTATTGTTTCCGTGTTGTCCTACGTGGCAACGTTTTCAATTGGAGCGGGTCCCATTACTTGGGTTTATAGCTCTGAGATATTTCCGTTGCGGCTACGCGCTCAAGGTGCGTCTGCGGGTGTGGTGGTGAATAGGGTGACGAGTGGAATAATTTCGATGACGTTTTTGTCGTTATCTGATAAGATCAGTATTGGAGGGGCTTTCTTCCTGTTTGGTGGAATTGCAGCTTGTGGATGGATCTTCTTCTATGCATTGTTACCTGAAACACAAGGTAAGACGCTTGAGGAAATGGAAGACTCTTTTGGTAAATTCGGAGTGAAGTTAAGCACCAAGAATGATAATGGGGA
Source organism: Cicer judaicum (assembly GCA_037974835.1). Classification (NCBI taxonomy): domain Eukaryota; kingdom Viridiplantae; phylum Streptophyta; class Magnoliopsida; order Fabales; family Fabaceae; genus Cicer; species Cicer judaicum. The sequence continues at coordinate 1,546,377 of JBBPBS010000276.1, forward strand.
GATCCAATTCACCAATAATAATTAAATCAACACTTGAGGTTGAGCTGAGGCAATATATAATGTAGCTGTAGTAGTAAGTAGGGTTCATTTGCACGTCTTTACTTACATCAGGCTATTTTAGCTTTTCACACATGAAGTTGAAGCTTGTATGCAAGGAACATTATAATAATATTAAGCGTGACAATTTATTCTTTGACTGGAAGACAAAAAAAAAATTACATATAAAAAGTGTGATAATGTAATGGATTATTTATTACTCTGAATCATTAAAATATTGTTGATGTAAATTATTATTTATATGACCTTTCTGATCGTATTGAAACCTTCCTTTTCATATCAGAGTTCGTTATTATCAAAATCTTCTCACCCCCAATATGGGTGTATAATAATGGTATAATGTTGCAGTGTACTACAGATAACAAAATAAATAAAATATTTGCCTCACGATTATGAATAATAATGTTGCATTGTATTACAGATAAAGGCAAAGCTTTCAAAAAAAAAGTCTAATTAGTTAATAAAGTCAAATTACTGATCATCTAATAAATTTTTTTTATGTTTATTAAGTCGACCTATTTAAATAAATATAAATAATATTTTTTATTATTATAATTATTATATTAAATTTTGATTTTTGTTATATATTCAATTTTTAATAATTTACGCATATTAACGCCATTTAATTTTTGATATATTTAAATATATTATTATAAAATATAATTTAAGTATAATGTTTATAAAGTCATATTTTTCAAGTGATGTTAAATATCAAAATAGAACTTAATTTTATTGACATATTAACTCATTAATCTATTTAAATATATGTTTGATTAGTAATTTTATAACAGACCACGTACCAGACTTATGTCTTGAATTTTTTGATAAATCAAATCAAATTTAAGTCTAAATGATACTCACTCTTACTTACGAATAAGACATATGGCACCGAAGCATTCATTCTGTTTATTTTAACAGATAGATTAATTTATACTTTTCAATTTTTTTTTATAAAACTTATATTTAACGTCTTCAATATTCATAATAATCTATAATGAAAAATCACTAACTTATTTTAAACGGAAAAATTCCTGTAAAACTTAATCCAAATTGAGCCCTTACGAAAGTATATTCTCTTTTCACAATTTCATTTTTCTGAGGTTCTAAAATGTTGGATTAAGAAGAAGATGATAGAGAGCTCATACTCGTAATCGCAATGAATTGTATTTACTATTCAATAAACAAGATTACACAACTGTATTTTTACATCAAGAGGGATGTGCAAAATGAAAATACAGAACTTTTGAATCTTCACCACCAATTTATACTTTTCCCTCCTCAATACACTATAATGAAGAAAATCCCTCAAAAAATAAAATAGAACATAAGACAACAATGAATGTAATAATATTACATATTACAAGCAAACATGTACACGTTGGGTCAGTTCTATATTATCTCTTACTTTTCGATGCCTTGCTGCAAGTACTGTATCAAGTCATAACCAGCAGTTGTCCACTTATTGTAAGCATCTTTACATACATGGGTCATGAAATTAGCCGCTTCTCGCTCACTCATCTCCGGATGAAATCTCTTCCGAAGATTACCAATGGGGTCACCCCTGCTGAAGCAAGGTAAACCGCTGTCTAACATCAATGCTACAGTTGTGATGATTCCCTCCATATGTCGACGGGCAGCGAGGTATCCTTTCACACACAATCTAGATGTACAACAAACACCAACAGAACGGTCAATTTTCAATAATATGAAATGGGCAAAAACAGTAATGATTAAAGAGGGGACTTATTTGCAATCAAGCTTGAAATGCCATTACTACCTTAAAAATTGGTTCCATGTATCACTTTTCATAACACCAGATGGATCTAGTAACTGTGTCATCTCGTGGCTCAGCTTAAAATGTGCACTTTCAAAACGCATATTCCCACCTGGAGAAGTTTCTAGAATGAAACCAAAGTCAATATGAACAAGCCTCCCAACGCTGCATGAGCATATATAATAATACTATTAGTGATAGATTCATTGGACCAGTACTTCAAGCAAGCAGAGAGGGAAGCTGAACTGAAGATCACAAACCAATTGAACCAAGAGGATCAATCTATGAGGATATTCAATGTTTCAGATGCATCTAAAGCTAAACTCAAATCCATTAGCGAGTATAATTAGAATTAGAATGGCTGATAAAGTTACAAAGAAAGACATCTTTACTTATCAAATAGAAGGTTCCCATTGTGCCTATCCTTTGGTTGAAGCAAGAGACTAGCAACAGCATAACCAGCACTGCTAATGATGAAGTTCTGGCGTGCAGCCTCAAAACTGGCAGACCCAACAGGCCCGTAGTCTTGCTGAAATATCTCAAACAATCCCCCGTCAGTTGTTTCTCCCATCTGACTTCTACTACGACTATTAGGCACAACCTGGAAAATGTACAAAGGAAAACAAAATTACAAATCCACAAAATAACAATCCCATGTATGACAAAAAATAATTAACATTGATAATCATTCCCAACTATACTGACTGAATGCCATTTGTTATTATTTTTAAAAATCAAATAAAGGCCAATAAGGAACATCAAAATTCAGACTAAAAACTGACAATTGAATATCTTAAATTATTCATCAAAACAAGGTGCCAAACCATATTTGTAAATATAAAAATGACAGATTGAAATTCGGAATACAGAGTGAATAAAATTTTCATTTCGCACTTTTTCTAGCATAAGTCATCCCCTTATAGACCAATCCTCAAAGTATACCCATAGCTAACATTCAACATTTAATCTCTAATAAAGCATAACAAAAGTAATAAACATAACCCAATACTTGACCTAGCTATTACTATTTACCTCCTCACGTATTGTTTTGCTTTTTTTAACAAAATTACAAAATAGATAAAAAAAATAACAAAGAAAACATCATCAACACATGCCATTAGACAAAATCATCCAAAATCATGTTGAGTTGATCAAAGAGTTCAAATGTGATTTAACTTGTTTGTTTGCTCTACGAGCATAAACTTGAAAGAGTTAATGAGTTATTTGAAAACCATGCCTAGACTAAAAGAAACCAAATGGCCAAAACAAATATGTATCTGAAAAAATAAACCTCCAAAGACCAGCATAAATTTTAGTCCTAGCTGGATTGCATTCTCCCCATTCTGATCTATAAAATGTTTTGGTGGAAAAACCCGGTGTCACAGAATTATCATGATGCTTCAGCATGTTAGGAATAAACTCACCTCTATTATACCTCTCTCAGGACCAGTAGGGAGAACACCATACGGAAATAAATAAAGATTTAATCCAATTGCTTCAAATATATCTCTAAGAAGTGATATTACTTGAAGGGCAAGAACGTCTTGTCTACAGTCATCTCCAACCTGGAATGTAAGAGAACTCAGTCAGCCTAAGAATGAGAATGAAAAAAACAATTGATAAGAAGCTAGAAGAGCCTAAGAATGAAAATAAAAAACACAATTGATAAGAAGCAAGAAAATAAATAAGACGTGCAAAAAATCAATTGAAAAAATAATAATATGAAGCTATCAATTAGTCAATAATGTTATATAAGACCAATAATAAATACTGAAATGCTTCATTTTTTATGAACTAATTGATAAACTGGCTTGGTTTGACACTTGACATGGAAGTGTGGATATGGAAAATATTAAATGAATATAAGATACAGAAACAGCAGAGTTGTAATACAATACATATAATTAGTACAAAATTAATATAAAAGCAAAAATCTTAATTGAACAAAAGAACATTTTAAAAATTATAGTGAGTCATTATATAAATAAAACGCTATATTTATCTGACCACTGCAGATAGAGAAGCTGTCTCCAGCCACCCACTCACCCACCGAAAACAAAAAAGTAAAACTTTACAATGTTTGACTAGAGTACACATGAGCCATATTAAGTAAGAATGAATTCAAAAAGAGTTAAATTTTTTTACAAAGAAAAGATAGCCATGTTTAAGTCCTTATAGTGCAGTGTCTTCCAGGTGTTTGGGCAAGATGACAGTAATTGTAATTGCCAATGCTTGAATTGAGTCTACCTTGAAAATGCAACCTTGTGGCTTTACATCATTTCTGTCCCCATCTCGATCAACTACATTAAATGTTATCATGATTGGGACTTTTGCGGCTGACTGTAGTGGAATACCACTATCTACTATGATACCCGTAACAAGCTTATTAGTAGCTGTTGGTAGATAAAGGTCGTCGCCGTCCAGTTCAATTTTCTCTAACTCTCTATCACATGGTAAAAATATATTAGCTCCAATCAACAATACATTCAAGATGTAACTTAAGAATTATTAACAATCAAAATCATGCCTTCAGACATCTGCCCAGTACCTTCTGATGCCAGCTCTGCGTTCTTCTTTAGGGAGTGGATATAATACACCGGAAATAGATGTAACTTTATCAAAGAAAGCAAACTCTCTTGTAAATAAATCGAGTGCCTTTGGACTAAAACCATCAACTATACGTTGCCTTACAGCTGGCAGCAGTTCTAAAAATGAAACATTCTGAAATAAAAGAACAAACATATAACACTATATTAAGTATGATTTGAAAAATAAATTCAACAGGTTCTAAGATAAAATAAAATTTACTTTAATATATTTATATTTTCACAAAGGAGTGCTACAGAAATGAAAACCAGAATAAAATATTTAAGCAAGACTAGAAAAATGTATCAGCCAATTGAGGAATTTATTGTAATCTGGAGTAACTGTCATGTCCTGATGTCATTGCTGTAAGAAATCAAGCGGCAGCAAGAAAATGAGTAACGATTTATGTTGTTGATCCTGAATAGCAGAGGGGAGCGGCCGACCCAAAATTGGGATCGCACGGTGCAAGATGGTCGCTATTTGATATATTTAGGGAATATTATACAATTAATACTAACAAACACACTTGATGAAAAATGAAACAAATTACTCAAGTGGAAGTTTCGAAAAATGAAACAAATTACTCAAAATTGATGAAATATTCATAATTATAATTGAAAGTCACAAATCTTAAGCAAAACATACTTGTATTAGTAATTTAGTATATATAGCAACAAAATTCAAGGAAACAAACAAGTTATGCCTCTAAAGCTTAAAGTAACCCACTGCCCCATTCAAATGTTTGGTCTTGCAACAACCAAACAAAGTTATGGAGAAGGAAAAGAAAAGTGAAGAAGATGAAGGAAAGGGTTCACTTCGCACAAAATAAGAAGGTTTAGGGCTTTTTGCACCAAAACCCTAAAATACTCTCGTAACGACTCCATTTTAAAGGTAAAATAGGGTTTTCAAATCTAAAAATGCATTGTACTACAGTAGCACCGCTCTGGGCCACTATTGATAACATAGGTGATGCAAATTCTCGGGTGGTTACTACGCATTATGTTTTCGGTTACTTCTGACATTTTAACTAAACTTTGTATATATAAGTCTAATTATGGCAGAGCTAGCACCGGTGCAATTATTTTTTCCTCATTTCAGATTAAGCCTTTTACATTTCTCTCAAACACTATTTTAATATTATTGACAAGGAAGCAATTGCATAAAATTACTAGCCATGTTCCTTTTTATAGGACTCCAAATTTTCAACAACATTAATTATTTCAGTACCATAATACACCTAATTATTTTAGCTCTTTTTATGAAGTAACTAGTAAGTAATAAATGGTAATACCATGATGGTGAAGACAAATTAATCCTCTCTCATGAAGGGTAACTCTTTTAGTTCCCATGATGTAACCAAAGAGGTCCTTATATTTAGGGATGAAGGTAGTAACTCATTACATTTATTGGTGAAGATAACAAAAACAACCTAAGTTAATGCATCTGATGTCTGTGCTTGCTGTTCAGAATTAATCATTTATTATATTTGGCATTTCCAAAATGATGATGTACACAACAAGCACGAACCCTAGCATTTCAAAATAGATTTGAGTTTTAATGTCATGATTTTTCATTGGTATATGATAGCAATAACTATAGTAGATAAAAAGAAACTCGCTGTTAGCATACCTTCCCATTGTTTGGATCTTTCCCTGCCTCGGGTACAGTCTCACCCTGCCCAAAAGAAACTCAATGCTTTAACCAATTATTCATAAAAAACAAAGAATTTCTAAGAATGAATATATTCCAGAAAAGGAATCATAATCTGGAGGTAAGAAATACGATTATAAATAACAATAACTTGCACAACAAAAGTAAAAATGAACAACAATCACTTTCATGTATAGAAATTAATAAATGACAACACAAGTTATACCTGCAGATGCCAGATAAGAATATGGGCAAATATATCACTTCTTTGAGCAGCTCTGAGCAAATAACCTTCCACCAATCTCTGCAAAAAAAAATGTGCAAATGGTCATATGAAAGCATTTGAAATATACTATACACGTTGAAGTATGGCAGGCACTCTATTAGACTTTTGTCAGGTAGGTAAGATAGTTATTCTCATAATAACTAACTTACAGTTATTCTGTTGTAAGCAGGTTCAGTCTACAGCTCTATAAATACAGGTCAGTGTACTCAACTTAATCAATGAAATCTTTTTCAGATTCAGCTATGTTCTATTTCTCTGGTTTCTCTTTCACGTAGAATCTTAACAATACAAAATATCGTAATATTGGTCTGTTGTTATTTAAACTTTTACATCCCTTATTAGAGAATTTTATTTATTGGAAATGAACCCGTATTAGAGATTAAATTTGGAAAAGGATAAAAAATTCATTTTTAAAATGTCTGACCCAAAGATGTTTAGGTCAAAATGGGCTTTTCAATTTGCGTCTAACTCGTCCTTACATAATCAGTTTGTAAGGTGATGGATGTCTCTTTATATACTCATGTGAAACCTTATCTTTATTCTATGTGGGACTTGGATTTTCTCCAATGCACCCCCTTACACCTAACACTATTTAGCTTGATGCGTTGATATAAATTGTGGTGGGTGGCCCAAATCGATAGACTTTGATACCATATTGGATTTTCATATTGGGCTTAACTCATCCTCCCAAAATTGGCTTGTACGGTGAAGGGTGCCTTTCTTAATAAACTTATTTGAGACTTTATCTTTATTCTATGTGGGATTTGTGTTTTTTCCAACAGTGAAAAACATCTTTCCCCACCTTTCATTTAATCTATATAATTTTGTCAGTCACCTGAATCTTTTAAAAATCTCAAGCACGACTACACGACTTAGCACAAGGCTCATTTATGCGGTAGATGTTGAATAGTCAACGGCACAAAAGGGTGCAATTGGGTTTTATGTGACAAACAGTAGGAGGAAACACATACTAAGGGAATAAACCATGAATTTAAGTTTCAGCAGATATCTAACCCCGTCATCATGTCGCAATGTCTGCACCAACTGTGGCATGAAAAAAGTCACACGATCAGGAGGATAGGATTCCAGAACCCTTAGAACGTATGCCATGACCCGTGGATGGCCCTTGTATGCAGGAGTAAGGAACTCTAGAGCTTGTGTAATCGAACAAGGAGCCCAATGAGGCAATTGTTGTAATAGCACTGAATTATCATCAACAGCCTTTGGGGTGATGAAGTAGGGAAGTGCTTCTGGTATGTTGCGTACATCCACTATATGTGCCTGGAAAGTGAAGCTACTATGTCACATTTTCCAAGATAATGAATTTACATGAATGAGAATGAGCAGTTGGAATCACATGAATGAAAGAAAAAAATTATATATATATATACAAGCTACATTGCACAACAATAAAATCTCTTGAGGAAAATATGAAACAGAAATATCTTGAATGACAAAAAAATAACCAAGGCTCATCATCAACATTGTTATGAACTCAAGAAATGGATTCCAAAAGAACTTGAAGAAAAACATTAATATTTAGAAAAAAGTAAGAAATAATACGAGAGAATCTCTCCAAGAACAAGATACACAAGAGCGGATACGCTCCTCAAGGGCAAATGCACCCTTCAACCACAATACCAGTTAAGAAAATTCTAATTTGGCCAAAGATCCTTTCAAAGGGGAAGATAACTTTTATTTATAGGTTCTCGGTACAATGGGATGATAGGGTAAAGGACCAATCAACCACTATCCTAAGAAATAGGAAAACAGAAACAGAAAACACTAACAAACTTAGAAAATAATTAACAAAGCTATAAAAGCTCCTATCTCGTAACTAACTAATTAACCCCATTAACTAATTACTAACTACTTCATTAACTAATAACTAACTTCTAGGAACAAATTTATACTAATCTAAGTCCTAACATACATGACCTTGAACACAAACCATGTTGCTTTTGAACCATGACTAAAAAATGTGAATGTCCAATTACATAATATTTAAAATGTATGAAATCTTTTAGTTCTAGGCAGCCAATTTAACAGCGTCATATAGAACAATTAATTTATTTGTTCATTTTTTAGTTTGCAATTCCTCAACTTCATCAAACCCAGGTGTTTGACAAACAGACGATTGCCAAGAAGCCAAAATTAGTTGCAGTAGTCACCAATACGATCTGAGATCAGATTCAATAATAACTTTCCTCTGTACAAATGTACAATATTAATTCCACTGACCAACAACCAATATGTTTCCTTTATCCATTATTTGCCTTCAAGGTGGATAACCCATCACACACTAGAATCAATAAAGCATTAAGTTTAAAAACAAATCACCTCTATTGTGGTCTATATTCCTTTGAGACCGGCCAATAAATAAAACACCCGACTATATTCCTTCGACACCGGCTAACCCCAAACCCCCTGGGAGATTAATGAACCAAGATGTTATACAACCTACTTTTAACCAAACTTATGTTTGTAAATGAATTTGATTCAAACGTACGTTTTCAAACTAATCCAAACATGCACTTGAGCTTTTCAACTTGAATTGATCCGCAACTTAATGTCAACATACTTCTGTTACTAAAGTGAGTATTACAAGGAAGAGGAAATTGGTTTGGATTATGGGTTCTGCGCATCTGCAGATCGCCATACTTATTTTATTTTCTGCAACTTTCACAGTTGTGTTTCTGTTCTGTTTTCTTTAACAGAGCACTACTTTTGAATGTAAAGGAGCTATGGATCTTTTAGTTTTTTAAAGCTATTTTCGAGTTCCTATCAATGTAGCAAACAAATTGATTTATTTGCAGTTGGGTAATAAAATCAGATTATTTTTCCACAATTACTATGATTTCTTTTTCTTTTTCTCACCATCCAGACCTGATTTCTTTGCTAGGCACAGCACAGAATAAGACATTTGTTCTTTCAAAACCTTAGTCACCACAAACTTTAATTTTCTGTATCAAAACAAAAAACCTATGGCAGCCGGTACTATTTACACTGCACAGCAGCCAAAGCCAAAACCAACCAAACACTCAAACCACATTATATTGTTTAAAGACTCCTCCAGCATCAAAAGAACATAGGGAATAATTGTTGCTCAAAACATTTAATTTTGACTTCAAAAATTGAAAATCAAATTCCATAATGCAGACACTGAATTGACTACGCCAGTTCACAATCTTACTCCAAAAAAAAAAAATACCTGAACCAGCTGAGTTACTTCAGTCTTCACAAATGTATTGGTTGGGAACCTTGAGGCCACCGATAAAGCAATTCTAGGGTCTACTGCGAAGGCAGTCCTAGTATGTTCTATCCATTTATCTGAGCTAATCTTGGGTCTTGAACTACTTTCCCTGAAAATACATACATATATACCAGGTATATGAAAGATTAGGACCAGAAGAAGACAAAAGATATAATGAAATTCAAGTGGTCAAAAAATGATATATACTTTGTGTTAGTGGGCTGTGCCCAGACCTCAAGCCTATCAGCCTCATGTTGGCATAGCATTAACAGTAGCTGCCTCCGTTTTTCTCTGCCAACAGCATAGTTCTCCATTTGACCCCAAACAGGATGATAGAGACCATTCTGAACAATTGTAGATATTAGGATAATTGCATAAAGTATTTGCAAGTCCCTCAAAAAAATGGATGTGATTTTAAAATTCAAACTAAACAATTAATAATACAAAACCCACAGTGTAAGCAGAAGTCAATGCTAGACATAGAAATATTACCCCATCAGTCAAAGGGTTCCCATTTTCTTGTCCATTTGCTTTTGAACCAAATTGAACAGCATCTCCTTTCACATTGGAAAGGTAGTGAACAAATAGAGAAACAGATTGAGCCTCACATTGAGTAAAATTTGTATAGTTTGTGTCATACCATTCAGGCTCATAAGCAAACCAACCCAAAGCGGCCCTGCAAATGCCCCAAGCAATTTCAATTAGTCCAAAGAAAGGTGAACATGATGAATCCAGCTCAGTTTGTTATCTTTGCAAGAAACAGAATTGCTCTAGCAGAATGCGAATGTGAAAGTAAAGATGCATGCTGTGAATATTTTAAAAGGACTATGAAATCTAGTTTAGTGAAGAGCTAACATGACACACCAGAAAAGGCCTTTGCAAATATATTATACCACAACCCAGGATGAAGATGTCCAAATACATATATACATTGCACAACCCAGGAACCTTGGCAATGTGGGACTCAAATACAACATCAATAAAATCACACATTTCAAACATTACTTATTGGCTAATTTGAAAGATAAGAAGAATGTAATGTTGATGGTGTGAAGTCATGGAGAACATAATGAGAAAATGCAAATATTTGGCATAAAAATAATGTGGCAGGTTTAGAGGCTGAGTTAGTCAACATGATTTCGCCAGTTCCAACTCATCCCAAGTCATCAAAGCATATTGGCCCACAGACAAAAAATTGACCGTCTAAACGTGAAGCAGGCCTATTGCACGATTTTCAGAAAAACCTTTCACGCCACCATGGTAAGGGAATTGAAACCATGCAAGAAGAAACATTGAAGAATACAGGTTATAATCTTTCGGAGTACAGAACATGCTTCCAAAAGCACGCTTCATGTAGAAGAGAAGAACAACATGCTCAATGCACAATACTACTCTGGAATGATATGTAAATAAAAATGGTAACTTAAAAGTTGATGTAACTGGTCTTAACTTTTATCTAGAAACATTAACTTTTCAGCTACCATTTTTGCTTATATTTCAATCCGGAGGGAGTATTTAACAATGAGACTGCCAACAGCCAAGCACTACCCTTAGATGGGTAAAAAAAGAAAAAATTATGAAAAATGCTGAGAATTCCAAAGAAAAAAAAAATAAAGAGACTCATGTTCACCGATAAATCCGATCTTCCAACAGCTGAAGCCCTATTTGAAATTTTTGTAGATTTCCCTGAAACTGGCAGGAGCAGTACTTGAGCCCTAGAAGCATGAGAGTGAAAAAAGTGCCAGTCGCTGCAGGATGGTGTGAAAAGTTCCAGGGAAGCTTTGTTGTCCCCTGCAACATCCTACCAAGAAGCAAGAGTTGTTCCACACTTTGGTGCCGAACCGCCTACAGGAGACAAGATAAGTAGTCATCCAGGGAATAAAAAGATGCCATTTTGTAGTTGAAACTAGATTCAATGTTTAACACAATAGAGGAAGTATGGAACAACAATATGTGCTCTTCAAACATTTCAATCTTAGTCCGTTAGGTTAACTGGGATGGGTAACAAGATATTGAATGTTTAAAAAACCACAAAACCATGCATCAGCAATTGACCAATCATAAAAAGCACCAAAAACTAACATTTGGTGGTTACCTAGGTCAAGTTTAGGTTACTGAAACTAAAAAATTTACCCAACAAATTAAGCCAAGCATATGAAGATTTAAAAGGCAGCTATGAATTAATAAAGGAAAGAAAATTGATGCAATAGGAATATCAAAACAACTTGACCACTTAAGATCAGTATCCACATGAAACAAACAGAAATCATTACAAAGTTTAAAAAAAACAGCTGTCTAGACAAGAAAAAGTAAATTAACAAATACAGTGAGAAGATTCTAACCTCAAACCGATCAATGAGAAATCCAAGCCATAGCCGATGAGCAATTATCTGCTCAACTAGATCAATAGAAGGCTGTGATTCAGGCTCCCCCGGGGCCAGGTGAGGCCTCAGTTTGGCCGCAGGTCCACAGTACCTTGCTTCAGATGCAAAAAGACCGCGCTTGGTGTCAATTGTCCATAACCATGCATCAACAAGCTCAGAAAGGACAAGAGCTCCAAGCTGAGGTGCAGCAGAAACCAACCATGTCCATATGAAAACACCAGTTTCCATTGCATCATGTGTGGAAATATATGCAGGACACCAACAAAGAAGACGAAGAAGTTGTGAAAAGCCCTCCACGTTCGATTTGGATCCAGAACTCTTGTCCATAAGAAAAGCATAACTCAGATAAAGGTATAAGTATGGATTCCGAAATAGTTATAACTACTACCATCTAGATACAAGGAAGAAATGTGTTTACCAAATTCGACAAAAGCAGCACGGTAGCCTGAGAACATGTTTCACGAAATTCAGACCTAACCACTTCCCCACCTTTCTCTGCTATGTTGACAAACTGTTGAAGTAAACGCACAAACTTATTAAGCAACATTCCATTGAATGAGTCATCCTCGGCTTGTGGCTGTTGAGGAAAAGCTCCCGATATAATTCTTTGAAGCCCAGCTCCAAGCCCAAAACCTGAGGGTGTAGTACTGGATTGAAACCCACCAATGCTGTTATACAATCTCCTCATGCCGGCAATTTCTCCAGCGTGATTGCACTTAACTGTTGCTGCAGCTTGGTTGCACTTACCAGAACTGATAACCTCTAAATTAAAAGATTCTGACACTTTTAAGTTTGCTCCTGAAGAAGCAGCTGCTGCAGCCAAGACTGCAGGAATATTTCCTGTTTGTGTTGACCAGTTGTCATTTTTCCCAGTGCCAATTCTTATCTCAGATAAAAGTAACACAACATCAATTGTGGGCTGTGCTCTTTGCCAATTGTTTGCTTTACAAAGTTTATCCTGATGCAAAGTACAAAGATCCAGATGTGCCAAAAGAACTGTGAGGACTTTAAAATAAATAAAGAAATTTAATTTGACAATTTCGCCTACAGAAAAATTAATTGGAAAGATATATGCATTATAAAGCTATTTAGAATCAATAGCCCAGTGGCGCTGTCATATATGAACCAGGTGATATTGATCTTCGGGATGATGAATGAGACCATAGTGTTTAGATATATGTGAGCTTTTATGCTGTCACACTGTTTTTTTTTAGTTCATATAAGATATGTTAGATCATGTTTTTTTGCTTATGTTACTTGTTTTTATTTAAAAGTTTTGTTTTTTATCACGTATCTAGCAATTCCTGATAAGATTCAATTCAAGATTCGGAAAATAGGTCTCCTATTTCCCAATCAAATATCCATTTAACTACAAGGGTGCAGTCATATATGGAACATTGCTGTTAGTACAAAAACAAAGTGATGGATGGAAAATGAGACGAATCAACAGAAGTAGAAGCATAGAAAGTTATGCCCCAAATAATACATGAAATTTATTTTTGTGTAGACAATGCTGCTCGCCCCCAAAGGAAAAATAACATCATCCAGCCGTTTATATTTTCTTAGAATACGAATCTATGTTTTAATATTCAAGTAAAAAAATATAATTCTTGTTAAATATAGAAAACAGCATATCTTGGCCCTTCAAAGCAAGCATTGAGACAGTGATAGCGAGGAAATATTAATTTTTATAAATGAAATAAATCAGTTAAACCTGAAGAAGGCCCTGGCTTGTGCATGGAGCATTTGAAAGTGATTTAATTATCCATTCCCGAACAATTCTCTGATACAAGGAACGGACAGTTGATGTCCAAGCAGGATCATTGATGACTGCAGAAGAGGGGTCATCATGAAATGAAAATAGCAACGAGTCTAAGCAGGACGTATCCCATAAAACCTGCAAAGATATAGTTTTAATCTTAAAAAAATATAAAGGAGAATTCCAGAAAAAAAGACAGAAGACACACAAGGAAAATTACATACAAGCATACACATTTTTATGAAATACAATTGAAAATTTACCTGTGGAAACCTATCTCTAAGTTGAGTTAACAAGTTCTCTGCAATATCTCGTATATGATCCTCCCTCTGCGACAAACCTTTGATTAGGAAACAGGTATGCATTGTAAGTATTGAGTCCCGGTCCTCAGCTTCATGGCCTATCTCAGATACTCGATCTTCCTGCAGCCAGACCAATCAGTTGTGCCCATATAGAGTGACACAAATAACAATATATAAATTAGCCTTTAACAAAGTGAAAGACATAGACACTCAGACACATAAATGAGAGCACTAGTAAGTCAGCTAACTACAACCCATCACAACACTTGAAAGGGTGTGAACCTATGGCATTTGTCAATGTACATATAGAAAAAATAGCATTCATTTTTCCGGGGTTGTTAAATTTTGGCCGTAAAGATAAGTGGATGACGTCATGCAAATGCTAGTTATTTATAGAATAAACCGTCAAGTTGGTCCTCTAAATATTTTTGTGACAAAAGTATTTCCTCAAATACACAATAGTTACAACATTCATATTTTTGTGTCGTCACTTTAGTTCTACATAAAGACAAATATGGTGAAAAACTCTTTTATAGACCAATGTGGTGACAATGTAAGCTTTAGAGGATCCATTTAGAAGCTTACTCTTAAATGAAACAAAAATAATTGTTTCACAAACAACTAGTGACGTTTTGTTAAAACGGCTCTAGGTATTGGATTGAGAAAAAATGACAAGCTATACAGTGAATTATATGCAGCTTAAGACACATGGGCGACAGTACCTCCATATGCCCTGGGAAGTTTCAAATCAGTTTAATCTTTTGCAACAATTGTATTCAAACTAAAACCTACCATCCATGACAGAGCTGTTTCAAAGGCCCTGTGGACAATCGCTGTTAAACACTGGAACACAGCTGGCATTAGATTTGGAGTCTTAAGATATTCAAAGACACAAGTAAAAGCACTTCTAGCAGCATTCATAGTAGTGCCGCCATTTAGGATTCCGCCATTGCTGCTAAAGCGGATGATCTCAAGAAAAGCTACAGCAAGAAGATAAGTAGCTTTCACCCCTGTAAAACAAATAATGAGAAGATGATCACCATGCCAGTCATGATAGAGTCGGGGCATAAAAAAAAACAAGAGTTAAGAAGGAGCAAGAAAGTGAATTCCCACCCAAACAGAAAACATGTGACATGAGAACTTAAAATAGAAAACAAGGGGGCAAATGAAATATAGTTGCTTGTCAACAGCACAAGGCTATGAACAAGTTGATGTGTAACCGATATTCTGTTTCAGTTAAATAATCACAGCAACCATGAAAGGTTATATTTACATATACACCAATCAAAAAAATCTAAGTTCATACTTCAATAGAATATGACGTTGATCGCAAAACAGATGTCAAGTAACGAATAATCATTTGACCATGCTTGTTATTGCAACAAAGCTATGAACATGTTGAGTGGGAAATGTTAGTTTAAGACATTGAAGCACATTTCCAAATATGTTAACTGTTAAAACTTAAAAGACAACAAGGCATTCAAAATATATCCCACTTTCACAGTGATGGTTTCCATTCAGCAATCCATCTGACAAGGGAGGAAGTATAATACAAGTGATGGAACTGCTACGCGCCAAACACAAGAGGCAACACCTCTCTAGCAAACTGAAGGTATTGACGATTTATAGAAAAAATAAGGAATACGGTAAATGAAATCCACCTGAGATTGTGGTCATTGATGTCACATCAACTCTCCCTCCTAAAGCTGCAGAAAGAGCAGCTCTCTGTGCAAGTGCAGCTTTCTCATTGCCGCTGCCTTGCCGACTGCCTGGGTTGTGCAGAGCATTTAGTTCTAACTCGTCCTCAAGCCATTTCACTGAGCTAACAACCTGGATAGAAACAGAGATACACAAAAGTAAGACTTCAGGCAGGTAAATAATAAACAGACAAATTAAGGGAGGTCAAAGGGAGTTATTGACCTCGTAGCAATAAAGTTTAATTTAATCATCAGAATGGCAACTTTTCTTTAGGGTGAAGAGACTTGTGCAAAATAGAATGCAACAAAACTATACACGCTGTTAAAAGGGGAGGATTCCAGCAATTGATATAAAGTTGGTACTAGCAAAATCATATTTTAACATCTTCCCAGGATTTTAAAAGTAATAATTATAAAATAAGCTATCCAAACTGACAGATGCAAACATGGCATTTGACGGGAACTTGAGGATTTAACAGAGCTTTGATATAAATGGCCCCTCATGTTAAATATCCTATCTGGGACAAAATTTTAATAAGCAATATAATTGGTTTTGCAAATGTCTAAACTTTTATTAAAAAGTTTAATTACTTTGGAGGTCTCTCAACTATTTGGGGATTTTATAAGTTTACCTAAACTTAAAAAGTTTGCAATTGGGTCCATAAACTTGTCAATGATTTGTATAAGATCCCAGAATCGAAAATGTTTTCAATCAAATCCATGAACTTTTAAATAATTTGTAATTAAATTCCTGAACTTTTAAACAATTTGTAATTAAGTCTTGAAATTTAGGGACTTAAAAAAATTTAAAAAACATAGTTCAGGAACCTTATTACAAATTATTTAGGAACCTAATCATAAATTATTAACAAGTTCAGACCCCTATTTAAAAATATTGCAATCATCATGCAGCATAAATATTTGTATTATGTTGAGCAGTAGCTATGTTAAAAAATTTAATCATAGCCTCCTGGTGCTGAACTCCACAATTGCAGGATAAATCCACCTCTACTATAGTATGCACGCGTTGAACTGAACAAATATGTGAATCAGTCATTGCATTCCAATATCTATTCCGCAGAAATCATAATTCTTTAGTTCGCTAGAAATTCAAAAATAAAAAGTATGAAATGATGAATTCATTTTGGTCATTGGTTCAGGAATATTTTCTCCTCCTAGAGAGGCGAGAATGGCTCCAAACAGCCTGGGATAATACATAATTGTCTACTTTCCTTGTCTTATAACAATGACTTCATTCTACATCAATTCTACATAATAATCATAAAAACTCAAAGCAACTCCCTTCTCTTACTCAAAGTCTTGAAGAAAGGATGAAAAGAAAAACAATTCTTTGTGTATCAATATTACAAGGAAAAAGACCACCCATAAGCACAGTGCTCTTAGTAATGCAGTTCAAAATTCAAATGAAAGTCAAAGTAAACAAGGTATGGAAGATCCCGATAGATATCTAAATCGTATTGCAGTCCCTGCGTCATAAAACTACTCTAAGACAAAAACAAGGCAAAGACAAAGCAACAAATTCACTAATATATTCCATTAAACAACAAATATTTTGCAAATTAACAATAATTGAATTGTTTACCCAAAAACTAGGATTTTTGGGATCAACTTACTAGTGGAGGAGTCCCTTGTGCAATTCGGTTAACAGCAGAACACCACTCCATATTCCACATATATGGTCCATTTACAGCTTGAAGGGCAATTGTACCCATGCTTCCCACACTGTTCAGTGTACTGGAAACTGACTTCGTAGTTACCTGAGTCTTCTGTATAGGAGGGGCTAGGCCAAAAAGAGCAACATAGAACCAAAGGTTTCGAAACAGCTTTAAAACTGATGGCTCCACATTTGAAGTAGGATCAAAATCAGAACAAACTGCAGCCACTGCAGGGAGCAAAGGACCTAGGAAATCTGCCCCACTCCTGTAGAGAGTAAGCATCAGATGTGAAATCTTCAGAAAACATAATTCATCAAGGAAATGAATTGAATAAAGGCTAACTTAAATTCTCAACAAAACTTCATCTATATCTATATATATGTTCTCATGCCATGTGCTCGGCATAATAAATAGGCATACCTTCCACTTTTTGACTCAGCAGCTAAACCAACATCTGAGCACAGGGAGAGCAACCGATGGCGATAATCTGAACGCAGTCTATCAGTAGTAAGACCGGTGGCAATATGAAGAAACCCTGCAGGTAGAGTCTAGAATTTAATTGAACTAGTGAGAATCCATTTGATATTGTGCTACACCAAACTAATCAAATTTAACATGTGTTGTTGACATTTTGAGATACTACATACTTCAACTCTCTCAGTTGTGGCTTCAGGCGCCTCTGTTTTGCTCTCAGCTGATCCCACACTGGAGAGTTTATTTAAGTAACTTCGAGTCATCAAAACCACTGTCTCACGGTAAGATTTCTCAAAACCTAAACTGGCCATTCGAGACACTGCATCTAGAAGCTGTATGAGTTGCAACAAAAACAATATAAGATTCATACCACAACGGCCAAAAGATTGATATAACAGCAAGTCTTCCATAAGCATAGTGCCTATAGGCACAAACAAACAAAACTTCTTCTGTTACAATTATTTCAATGTATCTTGAGTTTTAATCGGTTGTCCCTATATTCTATATACAGTGTACTCATACAAGAAATACTCTTACAGATGATTTATCAAAACAGAGTCAGAATAAATTTACAGAATTTCGTATCAATTTCAGAATAGATGCTCTGAAGAAAAAGTTCAATACCCGAAGTCTCAATAAACTAGGAGTTGAAGCATCGCCCTCTTCTAAGCTTTCTATAAAAAGAGGTAATATCACATCTACCAGCTCAGATTTGTTGACTGCAACACTTAATTCAGCAAACAGGCGTATAACATTTAGCTGTACAAAAGGAACTGCGAGTTTTTCTTGGTTGTCCTGATGGCAGCAAGATTTCGTAAGCAAGTGAATAACTTAACACATGAACAGATATGATTAAATTAGCATGTTTAGAATCAAAAAATATGTCAACAACTTTGGAGCAGAAGATACAATGCCAAAGAAACAGGAAAAATCTACTGACCATATTAATGGATATCATTACGAATGCAATTGGTGAAATTAGGGGGAATAAACACTTAAATATCAGAAGGCTCATTTGTGCTGAACTCCACCAAATATACGCCAATTCATAATCACATCTATACATGAATACATAGACGTAATATATTTCATATAGATAGATATGTACAAAAACAAACAAAAAGACACACTCAAATATATATATATATATATATTGATTTTTATTTATTATCAGTTTCTGCCTCGTGGATATGTGAAAATTAGTACACGAACCTGTTCCCCATAATCATTTCGTTCGCGTATGCTTGTAGCTAACCCCATGATGTATGTGTCTACAGGGGCTCGCTCCTTAGTCCAGCAGGATTCAATAATCTGACAGCTAGCCTTTGTGACACTCTCAAACATGGTCCCCTGGTTGCTACTCCATGTATCAGGCTGTTGACATTTTAAAACAAAAGGCAAATTTCATGAAATTAAATGTCTATTGTAATGCAAGTCTGAAAACAAAAATGTTAATGGAAACATGATGAATTGAAAGGTAAGCAAAGTGCACCTGAGCACAAACGTTGAGAACAATTGGTTTTAGGCGAATGAGCAAAATCCGTAGTGGCTGACCTCCTCGAGCAATAGCAATTTGTGCTACCCCAAGAAGCAAGGAACCAAAGAGATCTTCACATGATCTCAACTTCCTCCATCCAGACAGCAAACATGCCTCGGCGGCATCTATCAATATCGCAACTGCCTCATAAACCAATCTCTTGACAGATCTCGAATCAGAATCCAGTGCTGAGAGGCTCTTAATTTTCAGCGAAACTGCAGCTTTATAAACTGATAATTTGGTATTAATTCTAGCTTTTAGACTTGACCCCTGCTCATGCCAGTCCCTCTTCCTTATCTACAAGAACTTGCAAACATTAAAACATGCTTCATTCCACAGGTAAACTAAAAAGTTTAACTACACTCCACAATCCACAGTGAGTAAAATAGCTACAAACAAAAGACGTAGTAAAAGAATAGGACTATACCTTTAGAAAAGCAGACATAGATTGAATCTGTTTCTTCCCGATCAACCTAGCCTGCTCCAAAAGTGCAGGATCAACGTGAACCTTTTCCAACACATGAGCAATCACCTTAAAAGCTATTTCTTGTCTCTCCAAAAACTCCACAGACTCTTCCTCAAAGGAAGTAACCTGTTGGCCAGAAGATCCACCACCAAGACCACCATCATTTAAACCCAAATTTTGCGCCAATTGATCAGCATTACTCCTCCATATATGGCTTCCACCATTCGTCATACCCGACCCTCTCGACGAGGCGGTGCTGGCAGTAGCACCGTCCCCAGCACCAGCAGCCTTTGAAGCCGCACCACTCGAAGAACAGGAAACATTGCTCGTAGGACTACCGTTGAAATTAGTCTGAGATTGATGATTTCCACTGGTAGGAGAACTCTGAGAAGAAGAATTGTCGGAGTTTCCGGGGGTGTTCGAAACAGGAACGACAATTGGTGCCGCAAATTGTTCAATCAAACAAGTGACCAATTTGTTGCCATCCGAAGATGAAATAGGAAGAAAGTTCTGCGATAGAGCGACCAAAAAAGCCCTTGCAATGCCGGAGTTCTGTTCAAAAATGGCTGATAAAACAACTTCGCCGGAGAATCCAGCAACCTCTTCGGCGAAATCCGGTGACGATTGCGCGGCTTTGGAGACGTAACCGAGGAAATCGATGAAGAAAGAGGCGACAAAATCGGGGCTGAAAGGATGAGGCCAAAAGGACTGAGTGAAGGAATAGGGAATGGAGCGAAGGAACTCGATGACGACTGATTTAGGTCGTAGATCGGCGGAATCGGAGCACTTAGATAAGAAACGAGCGACGGCGATAACAGCATTGAGCTGAGAACGTGAAACCCTAGGCGATCCGGCAGAGAGATACTCCGGCGGTGGACATTTATCGCATATCCACGATAACTTGTTGGAGAATTGCGATGGATTTTGCGCAATGAGATCGCATAATTCGATCAACGCTTCCATCACGATTATTAAGGGGGAAAATCAGAAGAAGAAATTAGAAGATGTTGAGAAATAAAGAAAGATTGTGGCATTCGATTCTCTTTCTCTCTCTAACTACGTAGCAACATCGTTACTCTTCTTCTCCTCATTGCCCTTGTTGTTTCCATGCCATGCTTAATGCTTTGATCCTCTCTCTGTATTTTTTTTTTCTCTCTCTCTCTTTTTTCGTTTATTTTTATTTAATTTTAACTTTTTTTCATTTGGTTTCCGATGATTTTAGAGATTCGGGTTTTGGATTTGTCTAATTAGAACTAGAATTGGTGTGTCTTGTGCCTCAGCGGTACGGCATTCATTCTCACTTTCTCCCCCGCGTGCGAGCGCACATGGTGTGGTAACAAGCGACAAAAATAGATTTTTTAAAAATATATTTTACAAAATTGATTTTATTAAAACAAAGTCAACTATAATAAGAAAAATAATCGTTCATAAAATTGTTTTATTGTTCTGATTCACTTTATTGTTAAATCATTAATGAGAAAAATGCAAGTTATTAACACTTAAAATTGCAAAAAACAAATCATGTAAAAAACTGCAACAAGAAAAACTATAATTAAATAAACAAAAATCAAATATGCAAAAAATAATTATCAGTAAAAAGTGCACACAAAAAACAGCAAACATGTAAAAAAATAACTCAAACATAAATCTGCTACATGTAAAATATAATTATCATCTATCTATATAATAGATCTCTAAAATAAAAAATATTAAGGAATTCATTATCGAGATAGTATATAATTATATTAATAGATATTTATAATATTAATACAAAATTACATAATTTCCGTTTAACATTAAAGCTTTAGTATAAATATAATAAATTACGATATAAATATTTGATATTACTACGTAAATTAACACCAAATAAATATTTATTATTAATTAATAAATATTGAAAAATATAAGATAAATTTTTATTATCAATAAATAAAACATAAAAAATATATATATTTATAACTGATGATAA
>JBBPBS010000276.1:1568290-1580738 GCA_037974835.1 Cicer judaicum
ACTATATATTAAAAACAACTACAATTTTATCAACTATCAACATAAGAAACTAACTAATATCAATCTAAGAAAAATCTAACAAAAATAAGTACCGGTAACATTATTTTAGAATCACTGATAAAAAATATGGTAATTTACGCTTAAAACTGCATATTTGAAAAACTACAATTAATAAATAATAGCAACGACATAAAATTGCTGTTAAAAAAATTACATATGCGAAAAATAATAGTAGTTATTGAAGTTGAAATGATAGACTAATTTTGTAAATCAATAAAAGTGAGATACATAATTATTATTTATATAAAAAAATAACGCTACAAATATTTATTATTGATAAATATAATAAATAACGATATAAATATTTATCGTTAATATATAAAAAATACCAGACAAATATTTCTTATTAATTAATAAATATTAAAAAAAACATATGACAAATATATAAAATAATAAAACAAATATTTATCACTAATAACAAAAATACAAGATAAATATTTCATATACATAATTAAAATAACATATAATAGATTTTTGTCATTACAAAATAGAAGTATTAAAAGAACACGAGACATCTATATCTCACTAACACATAAAAAATATAAAAAAATTAATTAATTTTTATAAATATAATAAATATATAATAAATATTTATTATTTATATATAATTAAAAAATTATTTAAAATTCAAACGCAACAGATATAAAATATAAAAGACACGTCACTCGCACCATCGCATAGTTTCTTGTTTGTTTATATACAAAATATACAAAAGTGTGTGAATAAAGATATAATTAAATATATACAATCACTTGGAGCAAACAACTAAAACTTATAAAAGTTTTAAGTTGAAGAAATTTATTACGCGACTAGACTCCTAACTAGAAACAAGCAGCATTTTGAACAATATTTGCTCATTAGGCTTCTCCAGCAAGTTTCTAAGTCCAACAAAGTAGCAATGTAGCAGCAATTTTTCTGTTCATTTCATTTTGAAGTCTCTTAGTTTTTTTTTTTTTAATAATTATATAATTAGTAGATCTTGAGTTTCTTAAAGATTATTATCACTCTCAACTTCTTAATCGTCTATCAGTTAAGTTCGTCGTTACTTACATTAAATAAAATTAAAAAATTTATATTTAAAATTAAATAAAATAAATTATTTTTTATATTTCATATTGAAGTCTCATAATTCTACTTCAGTTAATTATATTTACTTGTAGATTTTTGATTTTTTAGAATTCGTCATCACGCCCTCATTCTTTAGAAGAATTCGTCTAATCATTTTCTACATCAAACAAAATAAAATCATTTGCATTAAAAGTAATTTTTAATCCTTTTATTTCTATTTATAAATAAATATTGATATATTTTATCTAAAATTTAAACCAATACATCTATACATTTGCTTATAAATACAAAGAGATAAGGTACCACATAATTAATAGGTATATCAAATTTACAAGCATTATCTCAATCCATTATAACACTTAAAATGGACCATCACACCTGAGTTGGATCTTTTGATTTTCTTAGCAAAAGAATTCTCTTTTTTCTTAGGTACCTACACTATCTCTGGATTGAAACACAACATTTTTATTTTATATAGAGGTGTTAAAAAAAAATCAAATTGTTGAACTAAACTATTTTTGAATTGATATAATTTATAAAAATTGATAATCAAACTGTTTTTGAACCGATTTTATGTTCGAAAAAATAATTCAAATCGGCTTTCAATTCAAAAAAACTTAACCGAAATAGTTTTTAGTTCGAAAAAACTATAACTAAATTTGTTTTTTTATAAGTAAATATGAGTAATTATGTAAAATTTTGTCTATATAAACAAAACAAAATTAATCTAGTTCGATTCGGTTCAAAGTAATAAATCAGTTCACCAGTTTATAAAACAGTTCGGTTCGATTTTTTGAACTGAAAATCAATTAGGTTCAGTTTTTTCAAACTGAAAACCAGTTTAGTTCAGTTTTCAAACGATTATAATTCATAACTAAACTCTGTCCACCTCTAATTTTACCCCTTTAGAAGCATTATGTGTGTAGGTGTTATATTTATTTTCACTTTTAATTTTGACTTTCTCATTCAATATCTTAACAAAATCGACTTAGCCTTTTGATATAATCTTGTTTGTCACGATTCACTTTAAGGATTGTTCTATGTTGGAAACTTACATATTTAAGACAAAAACGTGTATTGTTGGAGAAACTAAAGGTATAAGATGACTTTATTTGAATAAGTCATCTATGTCAGAAGATTACGACACACTAACATTTGTATCGAGTATGCCTTCAATGTGGTAATGTTGGGTAAGTAGGCTAGGAATTTTATAGCAATATTTGAAGCTTTGGTGACAAATAATTTTTAAGCATATTTTTTACAAGTTGAATTGCATGATGAAAATATCGGTCACAATCTATCATATTTTTAAGAGTTGACTACGAGATCCAAGTAGAATGACCAACTGAGAAACAATGTTTAAGTATTTGGAAAATACCTACTCCAAATTAGGCATGAGAATCGAATTGACAACGGTGAATTTTGACTATTTACTAAACATTCGATTAATTGAAGAAAATTAATATTTATCTCTATTTCTTATATAAATTTAGGTAATCATCTTTGCTTCTTGACAAAATTTAGATTTTAATGTTTAAAAAATATTAAATACGTGTGTATATATATATATATATAATTTAAAAATAATAATAATATTACTAGTGGGATTACACTTTTAATTTTTTTACCACTTTCAAACTCTTGATTATCTCAACAAAGAAAAATTATTTATTTTTCCTTCTTATTTTTTTCTCTCATCAAACATAAACAAAAAATATTATAATTTATACTTATTTTATTTATTTTTTAAATATTAAATAAGACGATAAATTACACCATAAATAACTCCCACAATAATTAATAGAGACAAAACATTCAATATTTTGTGAATTGATCTACAATTGTTTTGTTTACTTTTTACTTTAGTGTTAAGCAAACAACAATATTTGCAATAATAAAAAACTAGCTTCCGGACCAAAAAAGAGTCAAATGCGTTGGAAAGGAATGAAGGACAAGGTAGGGATAAAATGGTAATTTAAAAATCAAGAAACGATCCCGAGAAGAACCGTGGAGGTGGAGAGTGGTGCTGCTTTTTAACTTAACCGCCGTTTCGTCATCTAGCTTTTGGTCCCAAGCTTCGTCTCATGGCTACATAGCATCGAGCTAATTGTGATAACGATACTTAATACGAGCAACTAACCACACAGTAGTATCATTATAAACATTATCCTTCACTCTAATTCCGCGATTCATTTTTTGCATTCCAATTCTTCTTCTTCATAATCTGCAATTCACACTGTGAATCCCCCCCCCCCAAAAAAAAACCCTACATTTGCGCCACTTTTCCCATTCAAAGGTACACTATCGTTTCTCTTCCTCTTTCTACTTACAACGCCTTATTTGTATGTTTTTCTTAGGGCTTTAATTTTCATTTCCTATCTTCACATCCATTCTGCATTGTGCTGTTATAGATCAATCTTAAAACAGTGAAGTGATAGCTATCTAGCTACTATATAGTTAGGTTTAGCAGCAATAGTTAGTTCATTGGATTTTTATTTATTTATTTATGTAAGTTTATGTATTCAGCTGAGCTTCACTGTTGTTTATGTTATGTTTATTAATAGCACTGTTATGAATTACTCAAGGTTTGTTATGAAAGAAAGTTGAGTTCATATTTGTGACAGAGTAGTGAGAGATACTAGATATCAATGGAGGGTGGTGAGAGAACCGAGAATGATAATTCCGATATGGATCTTGTTCATCCAACTTTGCAACACCCACATTCAGATAATAATATTAATAATGGTCAAAATGCTGGTGGTGTGGATCAAGTAATGGTTGATCAGGGTGATGATGATGCAACAAATACCAATTCTACTCGTTTAATCAGTGGAAACCAGCATCAACTTGAAGAACTTGTCACTCCAAAGCTGAAAGAAAAGAACGTCAAAGAAATGAATCATGTGCTAAACAGTGCCGAGGTACTTATTTCCTGTTTGAATCTATACAACAAGACTAGAGCCATCTTTTTATACACTGTAATTATCTTTTCTTTCATTACGCAGATGACTTCTTATGACGAGTCTGGTACGCCTGCGGATCGAGAAGCATTTATGAAAGAGCTCGAGAATTTCTACAGAGAGAGGTCCCTGGAATTTAAGCCTCCAAAATTTTATGGAGTGCCATTGAATTGTCTCAAGTATGTATAACACCCCTTCAAATGCATTTGAATAACCTTGTTTTTCTCACAAGCATTCAAACTTGTTTTAGCTTGCTTTTCCTTGATATACTAGTTTTGTATGTGTTTATTAACTGCTCTGATAGCGGATTCCTCATTTTCCCATCTGCTGCAGGTTATGGAGAGCTGTTATCAGACTAGGCGGCTACGAAGTGGTACAGATCCATTGCCTTCATTATCCCACTCTTTGCATGCTTATAAGCCATTGTCCTTGCATTCTTAAGTTTTAACATTGCTGTCTGAGAGATACATTTCTCATCTAGTGAGATAAGGCTTGATTGTTGTTGTTGTTGTTGTCTGAGATAACATTGCAAACTTCAAACTCATGGATGACACCAATTTCTGCTATTTCTCAGTAGTTGATATCCATTCCCTTGGTAAGATGAAGAGGGTGTTTATATTGAATCTAAGTTTAAACGTGTAAGTAAACATCCAAAGTGGTGTTAAACGGTTGTTCTTGTGCTGGTGCTTTCAGTTCAACACCACTGAAATGATTGGCAGACACAGACACTAGTCCTGTCCTGCGGGACAACTGAAACTCATGCTGTGGAAATAAAGCATTTCTAAAGCTAGATCGCACTCCACAGTCACTTTATCAATTTGACAAAGAGCTAATCATTTAGGGCTTCTAATTTGTTTAATAAAATATTTATAAAAAAAAAACAAAATAGAAAGATATGGTAGACCAAGCTCAAAAAGTGACTCGTGGAGACCTGATAATACCTTGGACCTATAGAATTTAATATTTTACTTTTCTTATCACAGCATCACGAGCTCCAGCCGAGATTTTGTATTTTTTTATTCTGCAACTAAATTATATTAATGGACAATTTATTTTATAAATCTTGGACTAGAACATATCATTATTTCATTATATTCTAGTTTACTTGATATTTTTAATTTTTGTTTCATTTAGTGCTAATATGTTTTGGGCTCTTTGTTAGTTATCGGTTGCCAATTGGCGATAGCTGATCTTATTAATATTTTTTGAGCTCTTCATTTAGCTATAATATGTTTTTGGGTTCCTTCTTTATTATTAATATTACTTTGATTTTGCCTGTTAAAAAAAGATAGCTGACTGTATCGACCAATTATATGTAGGTAACTGCATCAAAGTTGTGGCGGCAAGTAGGAGAGTCTTTCCACCCTCCTAAGTAAGGCCTAGCTATATTATTGTTCGGTAGTTTTTAATAAGCATTGTGCGACATCTCGCATATCTGCTGTTTACTTTGATGTTGTTTTATAGTCTTCCGAGTTGCTCATAAATGGTTGTTATGAATGTATATATAATTCGGTCTCTGAAAGATAAGAACTTTCAGTAATTCACTTAAAGACAAATATCCTTTTGCTGCTCGTTATCTTATTGAATACTTTCTCTACCACAGGACTTGCACTACAGTCTCATGGACATTTAGAATATTTTATGAGAAGGTAACATTTATGTTTCACTGGCTTTATGCTTAGTAAATAGATATAATCTCTAATTATCAATAAGATTACACTTCTCTTATGGAGATAATTGATCAATTAGATAGACAATAAATTTAGTTAAGCCAGAATTTTTTCCATCTGAAATACCTTACAATGTGCATCAGTTTCAGTTGGAAAAAGTTTCTCTTCTGCCACTATATTACCGTCTTGTTGCATGAGTTTTCCTTGCCACAGAACTTCTGTACACAATGAAACTGAAACTAAGATTTCCTGTTATTATATGTTTTTCTGTCTTGTGCTACATAAAGTGTGACTTTTGTTGCCTTTATTAGCCACTTGCTTGATCTTCTGTTTCCTTTGTGTCTGAAAAATCTCAATTGGTACAGGCACTTTTAGAGTATGAAAAGTATAAGAGAGAGATTGGGGAGCTACAGCTTCCTGTTGGATCACTCCATCAACCTTCTAGTGTGGAAAAAGAGGTTTGTATATTGTTCTTTATTTTTTCTTTCCCCCCCTCTAGTTATTTGGTTTCATTCTTACGTAAAGGTTAATTTTAATCAACAAGATCCTGTGTTTTCTTTTGTTGTGAGATGGGTGTGATTCTTCAATTATACACATCTTGCAATAGAAATAGCAGTTGAGGTGTGAAGCAAATGCTTTTCCCGTTACTGGATTTGAACATGACTGCTAGAATAAAAACAACAAACTTTATATGTTTGTGTGAGAGAGGAAAGAAATGTAAAGAAATGTTTGAAAAATTGACAAGTCCAATTGGGTATTGATAACCTTAAAATACATATATAGAGTGATTTTTATATATACAATATTTAGTTTTATAAAGGACTAAAGGAGTATAGAGTGATTTTTATGTACAATATTTTGTTATATATTCACATATGTTAATTTACAGCATACAGTCTCCATATTAAAAAAAAATAAACTGAAGGGATGGTCCTGCAAAAAAAGCTCTATAAAGGACTAAAGGAGTATAATCTTTGAGAAAAAATCAAAAGCAGAATGCTATAAGCTTAAACAAGAAAAATGAACAAAACATTATGATAGAGTTAAGTAATTGACAATTGGTAACATCATCCACATTGGAGATATGCCATTGTTCTTCGTCTCTCAAGTTCTTCATATCACTGTGGTATTAATACTGATTTTAAGAAGCAAAGGAAAGGCAAAACCAATAGAGTAGCCAGCAATGCTGGAAGGTAAACCGTTACTGGCCATGGTGTCAACTTTAGATGGATGTGAGTGTTGTGTCACCAAAAACCCCAATCTGTGAGGCCTCTAGTCTAGGGTTTGTTGAATCTGCTGCTGGTTCTCTCCAGCAAAATGAAAAGCAAGGAGTATTTAAATAATGAATTATTTGGCAGACTGCTGTTTATCAGGCTCCAGGCTCAGGTAGGGCGAGAAGGGATGCGGCAGCGCGTGCAATGCAAGGTTGGCATGCTCAGCGCCTTCTGGGATATGGTGAGGCTGCTGAGCCGATTGTTAAGGTCTGTTGAGAGCTTTGAAATTCATATTCCTGTTCCTATTGTCATTTTGTTGTGTTTATGGGTATGTTTCTACCACTTCAACACTTCTTATTTACTTGCATAGGACAAGAACTTCAGTTCCACTCCAAAACGTGAAAAGAACTTAAAAAATATCGGTATGCTCATAACGACCAGCATTAAACAATAAGCATCTTATATATTTATCACATCCTAATTACTTCACGCTTCAATGAATTAGGTGTGATTAACAAACAAAGGACACCATCCAGTATGGACCATGCCGACAAAGCTGCAAATATAGAAGGAGACAGACAGTTAAGTTCCTGGTCGTTTCTATAAATTGACTTATAATCCTGTTTGTACATTCATTATATATGTATCGATGTTGGCTTCTCCATCCACTATCTTTTATTTCATGGTATTCGCCTCCTCGTGAGTTCTCTTCATTATTACAAGTTTTGTTGATTAGCCACAGAGCATCATAATGGCAGAATTGTTCAAATTTAATAAATAATGCTGTTTTTTTTTAATTAGATTTATTGTTTTAATGAAAATTAAATTAAAGAATTAACCAGAGTGATTTGATGTGCCCCCCCCCCCCCTATGGTACTGCCCTATTCATATGTTATTCAAGTCCCTTGAGACTTCCCCATAAGGTTTGTGTAACCTCATCTTTACTCCCCTAAGGTTTTGTGGATAAAACACACAGATAATGCAAAATGTCGAATTGGGGATCCTCTGGCATTTTCATAATATCAGTATGGATACGATCTTTACTACCAAATCCTCAAACCCTTTGACCATTTATAATTCCTACTTGACATGCGGAAATAATTAAAGGCATCATTCAAGCTTTTGTATTTTTAATAAACCATGACTAAAACTATTTTCATCTGGTAGATTGATCGCAGCGGTAGTGGACCTTGGACCTCCAGCGGACTGGGTGAAGATCAATGTGCGGGAAACGGTCAGTCAGTTTGATTTTATTCGTTACCTGATTCGTGTCCTTTCTATATATCAAATGGCAGAATTGTTTCCCTTTAAATTGAATTTATTTTCTGTTTGTTATATCCATGTTCAGAAGGATTGTTTTGAAGTGTATGCACTAGTTCCCGGGCTTCTTCGTGAGGAGGTAACCTCTTTAGCTCCTTTATCTTTATCCTTTGTTATTTTTGTGTGGAAAAAACTTGATATTAAGGTACCTGATTCTGTTGAATGAAAAATATGTAGGTTTTAATTGTGAGTCCTAATTACCTAAAAATGACAGTTAATATAAATAATTGGTAAATCCTTAAATTATTGCAACTTATTATAGATTTTGGTTCTTAAGTATAAATGCATATAATAGGATGTACAAACAATCACTTTTTATTGATCTGTATGGGCTGTTTGTGGATTCTTTTTTGTGAGAAGTTCTTCCATCATAGTATTTTTATGTTGGGAGTAATCTTATGCAAGGCCGGCCCAGGCACTTGCTTTAGACTTAATACATTTTTCTAAAGGTCTTTAGGCCTCCAAACAAATACACTTTACTATATATAAATAATAAGTTGCAAATTTAAATAATGTCGTCGTAGCTCTGCTGGCTAGCATACCATTCCCTTTGGTGGCCGGCCTTGGTCTGATGCCATTGTTATGTTAAAAAATTTGTCCCTACTTTTATTTCATGATCTGAAAAAGATTCTTATCAGGGGTTTTGTCTACATTGAACAACAGAACAAGTAAGGGTGGACTTAATTTTATGCCATCGTGATTGTAATCCATTCAAATTATTTAGGGATGGATATCTTCACCTGCTCATTTTTGGAGAGTCATTTAAGAGAGTGTTTTTTATGTGTGATGATTATGGCATCCTTGGTTTCTGTTTTTATTGCTTACTTTGACTGAATGAATCCAGGTGCGAGTCCAATCCGATCCAGTTGGACGACTTGTTATAACTGGTCTGCCAGAACATGTCGACAATCCATGGGGTATTACCCCCTTCAAAAAGGTAACTCTCTATCTTCTCTCAACAAAAATACCTTGATATATTACTAATTCATAAGGATATCACAAAGTTGACAGTACTCAGCAGTATTAGAATTTATCATGTTACTACGGCAATATTAATGTTGGGAAATACACTCCAACATTAACTTTGCTTCTGGTGAATGAAAATTAGTTGTTTCTTTTTTTCAGGTTGTGAACTTACCTGCAAGAATTGATCCGCTTCAGACATTTGCTGTTGTTAGTTTGCATGGTCGACTGTTTGTACGCGTTCCTTTTGAACAGGGAGCTTTGTGACTTCCCTTCCATCAATGATTGGTTTCTCACATATCCACACATCTTCACAGTGAGTAAAAAAAAAAAATCTAAACACAATCAAGGCATGGTTGGTTATGCTAGGAACTAGGATTAGTTAAAACTACTACCCAACTTTACTATCGCTAATTGATTCTCTCTAGGTAAAAAAATACACTGATGCAATAATGCTTGATTTTCCTGAGCTATGATCCATGTGGCCCCTATACCAAAAAAATCGATATTTTTTACTTTATTGCACTTCGCTGGTGCGCATCAGCAGGAAAAGTCAAACAAGGACTGCTTCTAAATTTGTTGCTTATGGAAAGGCCAAATGAACAGAATGTTTAGCAGAAGAACAATAGAATTTATATCTACTTCCCAATGACATGTGGTCGTGTGAAAAAAATGTTCACGTGATTATATTTATGCACCGATCCAAATAAAAAACCTTCTAGTCGTTAACCCGTGCTAACCATTGATGGTATAGGTTGTTTTTTGCGTGCCTCCTTAGACTTCGTTTGGTAGTTTAGAAGGGAAGAGATGACTTTGAGAAGAGGGGATCCTAGGGGAAGAGAGAAGTTTTCTATCTTAATTGAGAGTGTTATTGTTGAGAATGAGGAGATGATGATATGATTAATATATTTATTTAAAATGATAAATTATTGTAAAGAAATAAAAATGATTTTAATAATTTACGTAAGTCCTTCAAAATCATCTAAAAGTATCCTTTAATACACCTTTTGAATTCTGTCAATTTAAGGTGATTTATATTAAGAAGAAAATGAAACTCTATTCATGTTGGAGGATTATCCTCCTTTCTTCTCAAAATCTCCTTCTCTCCTCCTAAACTCTCAAAGATAATTTTGATGTTTGGTGCCTACATTTAACCATGCACATTTGAAAAATGATAAATGTGATAATTACATCCTAAATATTGTAGTGTAAGGAGGGTACCTCGGTGTATTTGATTGTAATTTATTTGTTGTAAATGAAGTTGCTGATGGTTTATCTTTGTTTGGGGACTATTAAATATTCGCTTTTTCACCGATTTGGTGCCAAATTGGTGTAAGAAAATAAAAAATTGTCAATTTAGAGTGTGTATGTGGCGTATGACATGATTTTTGTTGTGAAAATGAATTTTATTAAGCAGTTAAATCAGTTGGGAAAAAAGCAATACCGAGAATGATAAGCTACAATCCAGATCAACTCTATGGAATCTAAAGCAAAATGAACTTAATGATGGTAAAAAAAAATTAGCAACTCTTTTAACATGATTTAAAGAATTTTTTTGATATCAACCATCACTAAGCTAAAATAGAATAATTTTATGGGATTTATATGCATTTATCGAACAACATTAAAAGAGTCATCTTCAAAAGTCATATGCATGAATTAAATATCAAAAGTAAATTAAAAGGCAAATTTTAAATTCAATGCTTCTATAGAATCGGAATTTGAGAGTCGCTTAAAACACTAAGTAGTTGAGTCATCGCTAAACCATTAACATCACAAATAACAACTCTAATACTCCATTTATTATTCAATGATCGAGTTGTATGCATATTACCTTTATAATAAGTGGGACTATGTACTTCATATTAGGAGCAGTTGCTGTCCAAAACGCCAAAAAAAAAATCTAAATATTTAATGTTCATGCATTCGGCATTTGAATTCTCTAACTTTAAGGCGAAACAGATAGATTGATTTTAAATATAACATAAAAGATGATAATGTTTAAAATGGAGAAAAATATGAGAGAAAACTAATAAAAAAAGATATTAAAAAAAAAGAAGACAAATAGAAACTAGAAGATTCTAGTCCATGTATTCGCCTCTAGAAAAAGGCACTTGTTATTTATCATCAAAATGCAAAGTGTTGTGAAGTTTATATCTTCACTGTAGCACGCACGACAACTCTTGCTACATGACAACTCTGAGGCACTTGTGCTTGCACTCCAGTTCCAAGATCCAAGTTGTTACAATTTCACATTTCTTTCTATTACATGTTTATTACTTAAAAACAGTGTTGCTCCTCCTGTTTTATTCCTTCATAATTTTAGTCTATTTATTTTTTGGATTTGAATGTATTTTTTATTCTCTTATTTTGTTCAAAATTAATTTTTTCAATTTCTCTACTTTTTAAAATCAGGTTTTGGTCCCTTAGAGTTACAATTTGTGAAATTTTGTTAGTCTTTTTTTATTTTTTATGACGTTGTATCTTCACTAATGATATCAGATTAATGTGATACAATTGAGTTGAATAACATAAATTATTAATCAATATTTATTTCATTACTTTTTATTCGACAATGTTTCACCAACGTCTTTTATTAGTAATAATGTAGGAAAAGATTATGAAAAAAAAAAGAGAGTGTTGAACTCAATTATATTTTATTCGATTAAGTTTTGTCACATCATTGTCACATAATAAAAATAAGAAGAAATAAAAAAAATTATACAAATTATATAACGAGCAAAAATTTTAGTTTTAAAAATAAGTACAAAAAAATATATTTAAACTTTTTTTTTTTTATGCAATTGGAGTTTTTAATTTTTGAGTTTTTGATATTTTACCCAGTTCTAATTGCCACTCAATATAGATGATTCGGTCATTAGATAAACGAATGTGAAAGCATGTAATATTTATAATTAGTTAAAATATTAGTTTAAATGTACTATTTTATTTTGTCCTAAATAAATTTTTAATTTCTTTATTTTTTAAACGAGTTATTTGGTTTCTACTAACTAAATTTTTACTATTTTATTGGTTTCTACTATTTTTGATGAGGTGTCATTCTTATGAATGACATAATATTTAAATGACATTTTTTATTTAGATAAAATATTTTTTATGTAATTATTGTTATAATTAATTTTATTATTTATTTTCTTTATATGTTAAAATACTAAAAATAAAATAAATAAAA
>JBBPBS010000276.1:1596261-1607932 GCA_037974835.1 Cicer judaicum
TGCATAACTAATATAGTAATTTTAAAAAATTTAAATTTTGGTCCTTTAATCAAAGTATTTAAGATGTTATATTAAATTTCAAATAATTGTATATATTTTAAAAAATTTACATATTATTTATATAATATAAATTTTTAATTCAATGGTAAATTTTTTTTAAATATAATTTCAGTAAATATTTATGAGCAAACAAATTCGATTTTTATTTACATAAATA
Source organism: Cicer judaicum (assembly GCA_037974835.1). Classification (NCBI taxonomy): domain Eukaryota; kingdom Viridiplantae; phylum Streptophyta; class Magnoliopsida; order Fabales; family Fabaceae; genus Cicer; species Cicer judaicum. The sequence goes on from JBBPBS010000276.1 coordinate 1,596,479, forward strand.
TATAAAAGTTATAAAATTTATTTTCTCATATTCTTATCATAAAATTATCTTATTTAATATATATATATATAATAAAATTTTAATTACTGTGCACTGATAATATATTGTTGATATTGTCAATATATGTTAATTATCCATAATTGTAATTTTTAATATAAGTACAATAAATAAAAAATTAATAAATTTAACAGTTGAAATTAACGTAAAAGGGTTTAATAATATTATAAATGTGCTTTTCTATAAAACTATTGACCATGTGGATGAGTAATTTATAGAGTTGTCACTTGGTCCAATACAATTCATTAAGCCAGAATGTGTGAAATGGGCTGATCATGCCAATTCATTAACTATTGGGCTATGAATTTACAAAGCCCAATCATGTACAAGTTGGGCAGGCCAGTAAGTCAAACTTACAATTCTTTATATAGATATTGACAAGTTTACGTATTGACTTACAATGTATAAAACATATAAATTTTCACTTTTTCTCTCGTTGTATTATACTTTTTTTTTAAAAATAAATTTTGAAAAGGGCAATTATGGAATTGTTTGATGTGTTAAGAGCTAAATGTATTAGTGCATTAATACTTTGTATTTTTAGTACATGTCTTATTTCTCTATTGATTTTATGTGAAAAGTGATAATTTGTCTTTCACCATCTCACACATGCTCAATTATTTGTTATTCACTTCGTTGGAGAACAATAACAACATAATCAACTCTCATTTCACAACCATCGTGACACAAAGGTCTCTTATTAATAACGAGTTTCTAATAACTTATGTTCATGTCATTTTTCACTATTCGTTTACACTTAAGACGACTCATGTAAAAAATTTCACATGTCACTCAAGGAATCTTTATTTCACTCTTTTGACGACTAGTGAATGACACTCATTATTAACATTAATTATTAAATTATGTGAGATTAGTCAATTCGTTGATCATGTTGACACTACGAACAAAAGATTTATTGATTTAAAAAAATATTTAAAATTAATATTTTTGAAGTAATCACCACTGTCAAAGTAGATGACTTAGATAAGACACCGCAATGCAATTTAAATCAAATTGCATAAAATTTAATATTTAATTAATAATAACTCGAGCTTTAAGAAATTTTCAAACCTAAATTGCGAACCAATTGGTAACAACTTCGTAGAGGTGGCAAAATTATAAATTAAACTAACATTCATCCAATCCACCCACCTATTAATTCATCCAATTCATTCACATAACTAAAAATGAGTTAATTGATTAGATTCAATCAATTTAATAATATGGATGAAATCTAATCCATTCTTCTGCTTTTAAAATTGAATGGATTATGTATGTTTTCGAAGTAGATCCAATATATTACATTTATTTATTATAAAATAGATACCTTTAATTCTTTTAGAAAAAACAGATCACTCAATAGATTACTTTTTTGGTTTTTAATATTTGTCAAGGTTATTTATTTATTTTTTCAGAAAACTGTATCTTTTTTATTTAATTTAAAATAAACAGTTTTATCTGTTAAAAATAAGTAATTTTCTGAAAATAATTTTATTTATAATTTTAAAAATCTGGATTATATATTTTTTTTGGGAACAAATATGGAACTTTTTAGGATTTTAAAAAACAGTTTTTGTTTCAATTTAGAATAAGTAATTTGTTTTAAAATAAAATAAAAACAGAAATTAAATTTTATTTAGTAATAATTTAATAATTAATAATATTGGGATTGGAGGTAGTCAAACACTAAAATTATATCATCCACCTTTATGAGTTGTCTGAACTCGGTTGACCACCGTCGAAAACTTTACTAATATTCCGTCCATACTCCAAAACTCGCATTCCACCGATGTCCACCATTGTCCTTCCCTACTTAATAATTAATAATAAATACTACATAAACTTTATGATCTAAAAATTTGTTTAATAATTAATAATAAATACTACGTAAACTTTATGCTCTAAAAATTATTTTTTGTACTGTGCACCACTTAACTTACTTATACACCTTAGCAGTAACTTGTATAACACGTTGGAGCACACAAAACATAAAGAAACAAAAATACAATTATAAAAACTCGTCTTGTAATATATTTTAGACCCTGCCTTGTTCTTAAAAATTGTATTTTAAGATTAATAGTTAATGTTTTTAAATAAATAAATAAATGTAAGACTTTTTAAAATATTAAGTAAAATATATAATAATCGATCAAATTTAAAGTAGATATTCAATGAAAATTACAAGTCTACGACCAAAAATTACAGTAAAATAATTTAGAGAAATTTAACAAAAGAGAACACACACAAAAAAAGTGCCAAAAATTGAAGGAGAAAGTAGATTATAGTAAAATAATGGATTGACTTCTACATGCCTCCACTCTATCTATTGACTTTGGACAGATGAAAACTTAAAAAAAATACACTCAAATAATGTATTCAATCGTCTCGTGACCTGGTTGGACAATAATTCAAATTTAGTATTCAAAACATTATTTTGAGTAAATTATAAACAATAAAAATATATTTTAAAATAAAAGAATGATGATCAAAAGAAAAATATGTATATTTATGAATTTCTCTTTTTAAATATTTTATAATAGTGTTGTAAATGATGAAATGTGTGTAACAAAATATAAACATTGAAAAGATAAACAATTTAAAATGAACATTTTAGTATGGTGTGCTTAGGTTAGGTATAATATGTGAAATAGAAATATAAAGGCAAACAATATCTTAGTATTGTGAGAAGTAAATAAAAGTAGAAGAGATTAATACAAACGATCATCACGATAAAGTATAAAAATTAACAAAAAAATTATATAGAAATTTAATAACTTTTATTTATAATAATAACAAAGATAAATATTATATAACACGATTTTAAATTGGTTTGCAATTAAATCCTTGAAAAAACACAATAAATAAAATTTTAATAAAAAAAAGGTAGATCACATATAGAAAGTCTTAATTTTTTTAGTCTATAATATGGATTAAACTATCTAAAGTGATCAATTTATTTTATATAATAAAGTAAATAATATCAACAATGAATAAATAAATCAATAGTTGATATTATATATATCTACCCAACTAATTATATATATCTATAATATTAATAATTGATTTGCTCAGTCAATTAATTTATCACATAAACTTTGTTTGAATTAATAAAATAAGGTAACATAAAGTTGAATGTAGTGATAATTAATGAAGTGCAATTGTTCGAATTAAAAAAAAAGAAATTAAGTGAAGTACGATAGATACTGTTCCATTTTATTTAATCATATTTCTTTACTTTCCCATCTGTTTTGGGTGTATGAGTTGAAATCTTATTTTTTAAATTCCATTTTGTCATAAAATAACCAAACAATAAAATGAATATGAGGTTCTATTCAGCTTCACTCATGTCCACTCCACTCAATTACCTTTCATCCATTATGCTCATTTTAAAATATAGAAACATAATCTCGTAGGAGTGAAATCCATAGAACTAATATAATATTACATTCATTCTTAAATTAGTAGTGTAGTTAATATAGTCATTTTACATAGAAGAATAATTGAAATGTCATTTGTAGGTTGACATAGTAAATAATTAGTAATATTAACTAAAATTAAAATTTAAAAATAATAATAAATTATATTTAATAAATTAGAAGAGAGAGATACTGATGTATAGTTATATAACAACAAAAAATCACTGGGAATGTATTCCCTCGTTTTAAAAAATAAAATAAAATAAAGGAGTAATATGTCTGTATATACTATTCAATTAATATTTTGAATAAGAGAGAGAAAAGGAGTGTAAAAATAAAAAAATAAAAAAATAATGATATAGAAGAGAGATGTATTCCTGGGAGAGAGGGCGTGGGTGGGCCCGAGTGAGCACCATCGCAGGCTGTCCGGTTCGGTTAAGAAACGAGAAATCTCGAAAACCCAACAAGACTGCCCTGCCTCTCTACTTTTTTAATTTCTCTCTCTTTCGCCGTTATTAATTGTTTCTCTTCGTTGTAAAACTAATTTATTTTCCGTTTTTCCATTTTGTTCAGAAAACTGCCAAAAATGATATTGAATTAGAATTAGAATGAGAATTAATAACTTCCACTTTGCTTGTTCTTCGTCCGATCTTTCTCTCCACCCTGTCAACAACGCACATCATCATCATCATCATCAACAACAACCATAATTGATTACAAATTTCCCCTTTATTTTCTCTCTCTCTATCTCTCTCGATTCACTATTTCCACTGTTTTTTGTATACTACGCCGTATTCCATCCCATATTCCTTTTACGCCTGTCACTACTCCTTCCATCACCACCTTTTCACCTTCTCACTCCAATAACTCTCTCTCTCTCTCTCTCTCTCTCTCTCTCTCTCATCCATGTACCCCCCTTTCCCACCACCGACCTTTCTCAATTTTCCTTTCCATCTATACCCACCTCAATTCTAGGGTTTTCATTTTCACTCTTTCTCTTCTTCTTTTTATTTTTTTTAATTTAATAAAATCCTTTTCCCTTTCCACTTTTAATTCGTTATTAGGTTTACTCTCTCTCTCTCTCTCTCCATATATTCTCCCTTCTGCATATCAATCTATTTTCTCTGATTCTCTTCTAACTACATATTTTCTTCTTTTACACGCCCACACGCACCCATCATCTGTGTATACTTGTTTACCCTTTCGTGTTTTTCCCTCTTTCACTTAATACTAATAATTTCAATTCAATACTATTCGTGTGTTCATTTTTGTCGTGTTTCTGGGTGCGTGTGGAGTTGAAGAATAGAAACTAATTGATTGTTAAATACATGGCATACCAATCGATTCAGGGTCCAAGTTCAGGATCAAGTTCAAGTTCAGGGTTTCAATTGTTGAACTCTCCTTTTGGAGATACAACTTATACAAAAGTCTTCGTTGGAGGATTGGCATGGGAAACTCAAAGCGAAACCATGCGCCGTTACTTTGAACAGTTTGGTGATATTCTTGAAGCCGTTGTCATCACCGATAAGAACACTGGTCGATCCAAAGGCTACGGTTTTGTGAGCATCTTAGCTTTTATCTATTAATGTTGACATTATTATTAGGCAACAACAATTACACACGCACGCACAAACTTGTATTTTCTTTCTTTGTTTTTATGATTTGTATGTAAATATTGATTACATCATATAATTATATATGCTATAGCATGTTTGCATTTTTCATTTACTATAGAATGACTTGGTTTCTATTCACCTGCATGAAATTGGAGGGTATAGGTGACTTTCCGTGATCCAGAAGCTGCTAGGAGAGCCTGTGCTGATCCAAGTCCTGTTATTGATGGTAGAAGGGCTAATTGTAACTTGGCTTCACTTGGCCGTCCACGACCACCTTTGCCATATGGTATTACATTGCATCTTAATATACATATCGCCTACTTTGAATTAAATAACCCCTTTATTAATGCTACATTTTCTTCCATCTCTTGTTGTTATGCTATGCTCCTTTCTTTACCTAAATGTTACCCAAATGGGTAAACTGAAATTTAATTCTCAAATTGGTTAATTGCATTGACTGCCGTTATCATTTATGTCATGTCATCACCCTTGTCCTTTGCGGTTCGTTTATTTTTTATCATGGGAATCCCGCATTGACACAGGGAGGGCTATAAAGACTACGAGTGCTTTTGCTTTCCAGGACATTTTAATTTTTTACTTATCCTTTCACAAAACTTATATTTGTCTAAAAAACACACTAGATCATGTGTAACATAATAGGTTTCAATTGTTAATAGGAGTTATGTAATAACTCCTACTGCACTCTTTCAATCCTGGTTACTTGTTTGACTGTTTTGTCAAGTGAACATGCATGTTATTTCTGATACACTCTTTAACTTAGTGTCTTTGTTTTGTATAAAGAAATGAGTTTATCTCAAGCCACATTATTCTTTTCTTGATAGTCTGCTGCAACTTATATTTTCGAGATTACTCTTCCTAAATAGTTTGCTTTTAATTTCTGATTGCTTCTTTTGTCTTATATAGGACGGGTAAGACCAGCATCCCCTTATGTAGGAAGTTTGCAACCAGCCCGTGGTGCTTACGTTGGAGGTTACGGCTACCAGCAGCAACCACTTTCCTATGGATACCAACAAGGAGTGGTTTATCCTCCTTATGGGTGAGTGGGAGGCCATTGCACATTACTTTGCAAAAGCTGGTTTTGAAGATTTATGCTCTTGCCTTTTCTGTATAATGTTTCTTTTTGTTTTTTGACTGTTATATAACAGTGACGAGGTCAACTAGATCCATACAACATGTCCTTGCAAGGACTAGATTAAATATTTTTTCTTTATCTCTTTCTTTCTGTGGTAATCAATACATGCTAATTGCAACATGCAGCACCCACACGGTAATGGTTAGGAAATAAAAAAACTGATTTGGTCATTACTGGTCCACTGTATATGGAAAACCTATGTCAATTGGATGTAATAAACAAATAATTGTTTAATATTTATCTCCACGTGGGCAAGGTGTTCCTAAATCCTAACTACATTTGCATTGTGCATCAGGATGTATTACACCAGAATCATGCTATTGAGGTGATCTTTTCAACATTATGTCTGGTTGTTTTATCTTTGCAGGTATACGGCATATGGACCTGAATACGTCTACCCACAGGTCAAATTAGTTTTTTTTAATTGGCTTACCACTTATGATAAATGTTAATGTCGATTGTATGATGCTGACTTTTTAAACTTCTTCCATCCTGTCTAATAGAGTATGTACAATCCTTATGTGGGTCAACAGTACCTTCAGATATATGGTGTTCCTGGTGCGGCAAATACAACTATTTATCCTTATGGACAGTTGGGTCAAGCTATTCCTGGTGGTCATGGCTATACAGCAATGCAGGGTTATACAGTACCAGGCCATCAGATTGTGCCCTATGGTGGCTCCAATGTGAATGCAATAACAACTTCACCTATGCCTGCCATTCAAGCCACATATGCTAGCGGTACAGTCCTGTGTCTTAAAGAATTTTGATTTGTGACTTGGGCTGTTCCTTTTTGCTGCATTCTGACATGCATTTCACACATCTCAATTTAATTCATGCGCCTTTTAATTTTTATTTGTTACATGATTGGAAGAGTGCTGATTCATATTTGAGTTAGTTTTTGTTTATGAACAGCCCTCTTTGGTGGGTATTCTTTTTGAAGCAAATGCCCATGTAACTTATTAAAGGCATAAAAATCTATGGATTATTATTTAGTGCAAAACTAAATTCTATGTAAGTGGGTGTGATTGGTAAGTGTTTGCTTTTTCAGGAATTGCTGCACCAGTTCCAGGCCAACCTCAATTTATTGTTTCTCCTCAGTTTATGCAAGGTAGCGGTCCTGACCAAACAGCTGGGTGACGGGATGACTAAGGTGGGCTATTCACTGAGCATCTTACAGTGCATTTCTCTATGTGCATCATGTATTTATGTTTTGGATCTATCCCTGTTGCAGATATCCTTAGTTTGCAGCAGGACTAAGGGCAGTGGAACTGCTACTTGAGTGGCGGGACTCCAATCTAGCCTTGCAAGTTATTTATTTTGCATTCTAGAGGTATTGTTGCTTTGTTATACATTGTCTTGATCCTTGATGATAGGGGTGGAAATGAGTTAAGTTGCACATGAATGACTCATAAGTCACAACTATCAACTTGTTGTTAAGCTCAATAAGCCGAGCCCGTAAGCAGTTGAATTGAGCATAATTGGGCTCATTCACACAATCTAGCGAGTGCTCAACTTGTTTGCGAGCTGGTTTATTATGCCTAAAATGTGTCATTTTTATTTTTATTAGTACAACAGATAGTATTGTAAAATGATATTGCCATTTAAGATTTACTTTATTAGTCAGTTGCATTATTTTAGCAAATACACATTTGATATTTTTTTTTAAATGGTGGAATAAGAAACTTTGTTGAATTGTATTTGACTCATTGTAGGTTATAACTTGTAAAGCCCTGTTTTTTTTTTTTTTTGTTAATTTCGATTGAGCTCCTCAAGCTAGCCCAAAAAATGTCTTGAAAGATCAACTCAAATCAAATATGTGCGAACTATGAACTGATTTTAAGCTTGAAATGCACAAGACCATGAACTGAGTTTGACCTTAAAGTTAAAATGCGCAACCAAACCTGAACTTACCTGGGCTCATTACCTGCTGTGCTGATGTGAACAAAAAATAGTTGGAAGATGTCCAAAGGTCAATTTTAGGTTATGTTAAGCTGATGAGATTAATTATCCGGGCATGTTTTTGACATGTAATTTTACATTTTTTGTCTTAAAATTACGTAGGACGTTGCAATAGATTAAATAGCCTTTGCTAGAATTGTGAAATTAGATATGCTATAATTGATCTTGGCATCCTGGATCCTTTTACTTTGTTGCAAGCTGAAATTAGATATGCTATTTATATATATCTTCTTGTATGAAGTTGAAAATAATGATATTGGAAACATGATTTTTCATTAACAAATTTTATAAATTGTACTGCAGGTCATATATAGTCATGCTCACCAAGTTGTGTCTGAGTCGCTCCAGATGGCGAAGGAAAATGGGACGTGCAGGCTACTTCTTCCACCATTTGGACGTTTACACTACTGTATTTATACCTAATACTATTGCCCTCAGGAAGGGTGGTGGTAGTATTGGATCAATGGGTGTCGGAATAGGTTTTTGGCAGCCATGTAGGAATAAACTTGTGTAAAAAGAAAATCACGTCTGAATCAAAATATGATTCTTTTTAGTCCAGTCCAGTCAAGCATTGGGTTTGTAGATATAGTTGTCAATGTTAGTGAATTGCGTGAAGATGGATGGTCCATCACATTGAATATGATTTTTGTGCATAGTAGTTGTCAGGTTCTACCACAAGACACGGATGTAATTTTATTTATAATTCTATGAAGAACCTGCCGTTTATGCAGGCGTAGACCCATCAGTATATTCCATTAGAGAAGATTTGCATTGTAGTCACATCTCCAACGTTTTCTTCAATTATTAGTTTTCAACTTTCTCATCAAGGTCAAGGTGTTGTCGATAAACTTCTATTTATCTGTTTTTTTTCTGAACAACAATTCAATTACTTTTTGTTATCAATGATGGAGTTGGTCCCGGTAATCACGCACAGTGGTCCCGTAATCATCAATCGGGTGGTGATACCATTTGAGTCCCCCTAATCATCAATTTCTACCGTACTTAGATCATTGACTACAAATTGCCTTTCATTACTTGAATTGTTTGTCACGCATCCACATGACGTTTCAAATTGGAATCGTCAAAAGGATACTCCATCTCTTTCACAATCATTTACCTATCTACAAATAAGTTATTCTAAAATAATATACCCTTTTCATTTTTAAGGTGACATTAGTTATATTTTTTCACTTCCAAATATCATATAATTAGGGATGACAATAAAATCTGCACCCGCGGGTACCTATCCAAACCCGTTTGATTTGGACGGGGAAAACCCGCTTTAATTGGATGCGGGTGCGGATTTTCTCCGACATTAAAATTCGGAGGCGGAGACGGGTTTGGGGGTGATGATATCCATCCCGCACCCGCATCTCCAAGCAAGTAATATTATTACAATTTTAAATTATATATATATATATATATTAAATATTTTGAATATTTTCTTATATATTAAAAATTATAATTTTATCTTTATAGAAAATATTTTTTAATTTTATTATTATTTAATAATAATTATTTTATTATAATAAATATAATTTTTTAATTTATAATTTTATATATATAAGCGGGTGCGGGTGGGGAAACTCGAAATCCGTAAAACTGGGGCGGAAGCGGTTTTTCCCGTTTAGTCGGGTGTGGCCCGCTATAAAACGGGCTCCATTGCCATGCCTACATGTAATTGATATTGTATGCATTATTTTGATCATGTGTTAAGTGATGATGTCTAACATTAACGTGAATATATGGCTTTAACAACGGAGAATAGAAGACAATGTGATATTTTTAACCAAAATTGAAAGAGAGATTATTCTTTCATATTTTTGAAAGAAATTTTGAAAGTGAAAATTTGACCATCTCTCTTCTATTCATCAATGTCAATTTGACTCTTAACAAATATTAGGAGACCTGGTCCAGGACAAAGTCACATGAGCTCAATTTGGTCCCTTTGAATCAACCTTGGGTTGTGAAAATGCAAGTCATAAACATCATTGTTATCATCATTAAGCATTTGAAAATCATAATCAACAAACAATTTGACCTTCAAATAAGAATTCCTAAAGGACATAAATTTACAATCGTCGACATTATGTGATCTTTAAGAGCTACAACATAAATCATGCTTGGAATGGGATGAAAAAGACAGATCTAGAATCATCATTGCGCTTAACTTGATGAAATGCGTTATGGACTTTAAGATATGTTACATGGACTAAAATGTCCACCTATATATATATACACATAGAGAGAGGTGTAATGAATTATTTTGGTTTGGTTTTTTTGAGAGAAAATAAGTCTAAACCAATCAAAAATAATTTATTTAGTTTGATTTTAAGAATATCTGCTCTTGAAATTTGAACTAAATTAATTCGATAAAAAATAAGTTGGGTTGGTTTGATTTCGATTGGATTGATATTTTTAAAAATCTAAAATAAATTAACTTTTACTCAAACACTATAAATTTTTTATATAATTAAAATAAGTAAATAAGCTACAATGAAAAAAAATGATGATATATAATTATAAAAGGTTATGAATGTAACATTTTTTTTAAGTTAAAAATACTAATATTGTGTGAAATAAAATATATCATAATTAAATATAATAATTTAGTTCAAATTTCGGGTGATTGATTTGAAATAATGTAAAATCGATACTCGAACTAATAAATATTGAACTTGATTGTTTGGTTTATATCCAAGCAACAAAAGAAGAAAAAAAATCAAATTAATTTGTGGATTTAGTTTGGATCTTCGGGTTCATCACAACATTAATTTGATTCTTACACCCTTATTTATATATCTCTTATAAACATGAATATATTTCTTAGTTCCTTTAACTTACTACGTGATCAATGTTATAATATTTTTATTTTATTTTATAGACAAACATTAGTATGATATTAGTATTATGTTTTCATTTATTAAAGTTTGAATTTAGATTCTTTCGACCTTTAACTCAAACTAATTGAACTACTCAATCTCCTCATATGAGCTATCTATTGTTTCACAATTTGAAATTGAACACAATACTAGTTGAGTTTTAAAAGATTTACCTAAACTTTATAATTTTTCAGATATAATAGAGTCACTTTCAACTGTATTTGAATTTAATGTAAATTATCTTTAAGATTAAAAAAAAAAATATATATATATATACTACAATCTTTTAAATTATACGAAAATAACATATTAATTATTTTTTTTTATAATAAGTTAATTTTTTATTTTTTTTAATATCAAATTTATCA
>JBBPBS010000276.1:1608599-1627543 GCA_037974835.1 Cicer judaicum
TCTTATATAAAATAATGAGACACATTTGAGTAACTTCACATCGTGAAATGTGTATTGAAATTTTCTTTTTCATAACAAATGTGATTATAATAAAAATAATTTTTTTTAAATAAAGTGGCTAAATATAATAATAATTTATAAGTTATTATTTAAATAAAAAATATAAAAAAATATAAAATTAAATATTTTATTTCAAATTTATAGATATTAATAATTTTATATTATTATATTATATGTCAAGTTATTGAAAATATTTTTTATAATTTTTTTATAATTAGTAAAAAAATAATCAAAATATTATTATCTTTTTAAATATATGACTAATTTTATGAATAAATAAAATTACAATGACCAAAATTGCAATTCAACTTTTTAAAAAAAAAAACTATTATAATTTCGGTAAAAAAAAGTTTTGTAGGAGTATCGACCATAACTGTTGTTGGAGCCAACTGTATAGTGGTAAACTAATGGCAACCAAATCGCCGGACAGACTAGCCGAGCCTCCGTCTACCGCCACCGAGACTCCATCTATCGCCGTCGAAGCTCCGTCTACCGCAGCCGAAACTCCATCTACCGCCGCCGAAACGCCTCAAACTCAACTTCAACCTCCGACTCCTACTCCTCCTTCTGCAAAGCCGCCACCACCGACGGCGAAACCAGAGGTCCCATTGCCAGAATCCAAAACGTCAAACGATCCAAGCTTAATCTTAGTCCCAAGTCACTCGAGATGGTTTTCATGGGATTCAATTCACGAATGCGAAATCCGTCTCATTCCAGACTCTGCCAAGAACCCTAGGGTTTACAAATACTACAGAAACTCCATCGTTAAAATTTTCAGATTCAATCCCAACAGAAAAATAACATTCACCGATGTCCGCAAAACGCTCGTTGGTGACGTTGGTTCAATCCGAAGAGTCTTCGATTTTCTGGAAGCTTGGGGTTTAATCAATTACCATCCTTCTTCGGCGCTCAGTAAACCCTTCAAATGGGAAGACAAAGAATCCAAAACCGACTCAACATCAAATTCCACGGAATCTCCTTCTCCCGCGCCTGTCAGAGAAACCGCTAAGAGAGTTTGCAGTGGTTGCAAAGCTCTCTGTGCCATTGCTTGTTTTGCCTGTGATAAGGTCAGTTTAGTTTTCCTCTTCCTTCTTTTCCTCTTAATCATTTGGATAAACAATGTCATTAAGCATGCACATAAGTATAAGTTATTTTCATAACAAAATATAAAATAAGGTTTGTTGCATATTTTTTTAAAAATATTATATCATTTAATAATTTAGATTAAGAACAATATAAGTTGTTTTGTATTTGTTTATTATAGTAAAAATTACTTTTTTAAAAAAGTGATTTTTTATTCTAAAAAAAGATATACAAACTGGTCATGTCAAACTATTTTCATAAGTTTTTTCATAAACTATCATGTATTTCTTATAGAAATAAACTGAAAACAGTTTATGATATATGTTGTTTTCATAAGCTCTTATATATCCCAAGTAGTCATGTTAGTAGATAAACTCAAATGAATGAATATAAAAAAACTTTAATACCACACATCATTGAACTATGAATTTGGGTGCAGCATGATATGACTCTCTGTGCGAGGTGTTTTGTTCGTGGCAACTATAGAGTTGGTATGAGTAATTCAGATTTCAAGAGAGTGGAGATAAGTGATGAGACCAAGACTGAATGGACTGAGAAGGAAACACTGAATCTTCTTGAAGCTATTACCAAATTTGGTGATGATTGGAAGAAGGTTTCTCACAATGTTGTTGGTAGGACTGAGAAGGAATGCGTTGCTCGTTTTCTCAAGCTTCCTTTTGGTGATCAATTTCTGCATTATCAACACTCAGAGTCTGCTCCTCTCACTGATGATGGTTCTGATCAGTTGAAGCCTTCTGCTGATGCTGATTGTGAATCAGCAACTGTTGCCTCAGCTAAATCTAATAAAAGAATGCGTCTCACACCTCTTGCAGATGCAAGCAATCCTATTATGGCTCAGGTTCTTTCTTGGCTTAAAATGATTCTTGTTTTGTTTGAATTATTGTTGATTACATTTGTGTGTTGTAATGTTTGGTGAAAAAGTGAAACTTCATTTGATTGTATGTGTAGCAATAAATAAAAATTCATGACATCCACTTTCAAGTTCCAATTGCTCTATAATTGTTGTCTTAATTCTTAGTAGTTGGGTGGTAATCAAATTACTCCGACTTGTCGCCTGAGTTTGGGTATGACCTTTGTAGACTATGAACTGTGTTGAATGACAAATGATTTATTTGAAAGTTCTTTTGTGACTTTACAATTTTGTTGTTCAAATTATTGCAGGCTGCTTTTCTTTCTGCTTTGGCAGGGACAGAGGTTGCCCAAGCTGCGGCTCAAGCTGCGCTGACAAGTCTGTCTGATCTTTATAAGTCAACTAAAATTAATTATAGGTCATTTCCAAAGAATACATTGCATCAAGGTGAGAGTGACATTTCCCGGCTTAAGATCGGCTTTTGAATAAATTTGAAGCTGTTATATTTCTTAATGGGGTTTATCTGGAACTGGCTGACCAATGTTCATAGTATGTACTGTATTAATTGGAATGGTTTCCAAATTTTTAATACTCAATTTCCTCAGTTGAAATAGTGGCTTTATGTTTCATGCAGATGCTGGTGTGACATCTAATGGTGGTAATGCTTCTGATTCTATCGATGGATCTCTATTGTGTGCAAATATACAGAGTGAGAAAGAAGAATCAGATGTGGAAAAAGCAATTTCTGAGATTATAGCAGTTCAGGTCTGTCATGTGTTAGCTTTTTGTTTGATGGTTCTATCATTTTTAAAGTTTGATAATCTTTACTAAATTTTGGATGTTGTGCTATCTAGATGAAAGATATCCAAGACAAGGTTGTTAATTTTGAGGATTTAGACCTGCTAATGGAAAAAGAACGCCTGCAATTGGAGCAGGTGAAGAATTTGTTTTTCCTTGATCAGCTTAATCTTTTATTTCGTAATAAAACATCTGCACTGAAGAGTGGAGAAGGCCCAGAAAGCAATAATGTAAAGAGGAATTGATGACTGATGAGTCTTAGTTAACTATCGAGCGTAGGTTTAGTTGAATGTAAACAATTTTCCTTTTTAATTTTTATGCACTCCTTTTGCTTTGGTTGTGAAGTCATTGGAGTGTTTGTTCAATATTATTGTAACAATATCTTCATATCATTGTAGACTTTTCATTACATAGAAGTTTCAAATTTGTTTTGTTTACTCTTAATTTCTCTACCCCCAAGTATAAAGTATTTTAAAGAACAAATTATTTATATCTAGAGATGAAGTTGCATCACTAATCACAATGTTTTAAAAGAAGTTTTTTGTGTCAATATAAGTTATTAGATTGTGTTTTGAGCTATCTAAAATTGCTGTATGTCAATGTCAGAACACACCATAATCACTAGCTTTTGCCGTGCTTATTGTATGTTTGGTTTGAAATAAAATTGTAGGGAGATGGGTAGACAAAATTGTTTATTTACTTTGTCATTACATTAATGTCATATAAGTCAATTTGAAAGTAATGCTTTCTTTTCATTTTTCATCCGACCAACCAAGGGAAAAACAATATTCACCTTTTCACTTTTCCCACTTTTTGCATCAATTAAAAACTATAGATAAATCCTACTTTCTTTTTTTTTTTAAAAAATTTCCTGCTCTCTCCTTTTTCTTTCTCTGCATTCTTTGCTATCCATCAGGGCAATGTTTAACCGAAGGTGCTGATATTCACTGCAAAATATCTTATCCATTACATCAATTTGTGCCATTCATTTAGCCTACTCTGGTTCATCAGTTTTTGAAGGAAATACCATAGCAAATATCATATTTATAACATTTAGACAGCCATTTCTAGCTTACAAAAAATGTCATGAAAACATTACGTGGCAGCCCATTAAAGAAACAAATGAGAACATTTCTCTCCCGTCACAAGCATTTCTTTATATGAACCTAAACGATGCAACTGCCTGCAGATTTCAAGTGGAAGCTGAATGAGTTTCAGTACATAATAACATAGAACCCACTTCAACTAACTATGCTGTATTATTCCATAATCTAAATTCCAGAATGAATATCTTGGAGCATCATAACCTTTTCTCTGTCAAATATCTGAATATATCAACTATGAAAAGAAGTTAACCTTCAAAATTTTGGAAGCATACTTTTCTGTTTCCTCTTCCACAAACTGCATGCAGACAACAAGATATAGAGTCATCATTACTAATTGATATTTAGATCTAAACTGAAACATCACATCCATACACAGACACTATAGCATATCTAATAGTACCTGTCCTGTCACAGTATACAGTCTGTTATACCAGCCAACTGTTGACATCCCAATAGCTGAGTATAGATGTTTGCGACTCTCACCAGGATTTTGCAGCGTATACTCAATGTAATAAAATCCTGAACCATTTTTTGAGTCAAAATTAGGCACTTAAAACTTCAAAATTCAAAATTCAAGTTTCTGTACAATAAATGCAGAAGTTTTGAATTTAATTTAAGAGTAAGAGTATGCACCTTTAGATGATTTACAATTTATGAGTTTAGCAGCCACACCAGGGGGTCTTTTCCAGCTTCTGTCAAGCCCACTTACCTGTTATATTCATTTCAAGGAAAGTTAAGCATTAGTTGTAACAGAGGGAAAGAAAAAAATCAGCATAATAGTTTTTGAATCTGATCACAGAAATGAAACCAGAGTGTCAGCAAATTCTTCAACTTTGCCGAATGATTCCATCTTAGTGAAATCCGGTCCGACCCCTGTGATCACAACGCTCACTGGAGAACCATACTGACAGCGATTAGTTTTACATGTATGCATTGCAATTTGCAACTGATGAGGAAACAAATGATTTAAGAAAATACAAATTGACAGGAATGAGAGTTTGATTATAATACCGTTGGAATTAGATTCATCTTTTGGGTAGAAAGCAGTTAATGATTTAAACCCTGCAGAATCTCCTGTTCCTATCTGCCACTCTGATTAAAACAGAAAACAAGCATATAAATTATAGTAATTAATTTAAACCATTGAATTGAATTCCCAGGTATATATACACATATAATTTTACTTCCAAACATGCAATTCAATTCACCTTGAGGAATTTCTATCTTGAACTTGTTCTCATCATCAGTGTAGATACTAACATCCTCAGACACATCTGATACACACATTTAAATTAAATTGAAAAGTAAATAAAAAATACTATGGTACTTACCATTACCAATGTAGTAATAATACAAAGTTTGAGTACAAGGAAGAATCTTTTTTAGAAAACAACAAAAAAAGTAACAATGAATCACCATTTAGTGCCAATGCATTTGGGACAGTAGATAGTGCTGCAATTGCTGCTGTGGATGTATAAAGAATCAGTTGTCTTCTATTAACAACATGTTGTTGTCCTTCAAAGGAAGAGCTGATAAAACACACATATTAATATTAAAAAAAAAAATGAAGTATACTACTGTTTATGGATGATGAGGCATGAGAAATAATTGAAATTGAGAAAGTTATTGTTGCATATTCCATCTTACATTAAACGTGTTGTTGTTTTATGATGTTCCACGGTTATGGGAGATGATGATAAACCTTTATCGGCAGCAGAGGATGTTGGTGGAATGTGTAAACAGCTGAACCATGAAATTGATGCCATTGCTTTTTAGATCAGCTTCTCTTTCTCACCCTTCATTTCCTTTATTATTATTATCTGTTTAATTACACTTTTATCCTCCACAGAGAAGACACTATCTCTAATTTAATTAAATCCAAAATAAAATAAAGAAGAAAACAATTATAGATAAAAAAACAAAATGGACAATTTTCAAAATTAAAAGATATGTATTGTCATGGTAAATTTATTCGACAGTGATAACTAATCACAACTTGTAAAACTATTAATTTTACACTAACAAAAAAAAAGGCATACAATTGATGGGAAAGGTAATTGATTTCTGAAAATAACAATGGTACAATAAGTGATTATTTCTAACTTATTCCTTTGATCTTTTCAATTTCAATAGAAAACGCAATGAAAAAAAACCGAGAGCCAGTGTTTGCCAAAACCAAGCCCTTGAATTGGAAGGATCGAGTCTTGTAGCCAAGTACGAAGCATAGATAGCCTCAATGACATGTGCAGCTGCAGCTAGAAAAAACACCAACCTTGTCATCCACATCGATCGAAACACAAATAGACATATTTCTCTGAGATAAAACACAATCCCTATGTTTGGTGGTAGGAAAGCAGCACAAAAAATTGATGTCATTCCAATGACACAAAACAACCACGCATAGATGCTAGGCCCATCTATACTTTGCCTTTTCCTCTGCTGCATTTTTCTTCTTCGATAACTTCAACTAAATCTTATTCCTTTATCAGATCTCATTTCTCTCTCTTTTATACTAAAATAGTGAAGTTGACTAACATATTAGAATTTAACTTTGTTATTGACTAAGTAGAATAAATGTATATTTGCTGGCCCGGAGAACAACCTGATTTTTTTTACCCTTTTAATAATTATTATATTATTTTAATAATTATTATTATTTATTTAATATATAAAAAATAATTAAATTAATAAATAACAATTATAATGATACTAAATAATAAATTAATAATAATAATAATTATTATTAATGTATTATTGTTTTTTTTTTAATTTATTAAATAAATAATAACAATTATTAAGATGATATAATAATTATTAAAACTCTCAAACAAACAAAAAATCACTCTTGGTGCGAGAACCCTTCCCGACCAACAACCTCCAATTAAATTTAAAAAAAATGTCTTTCTTCGGTCATTACCTAGAACACTTACTAGTGACTTCTAAAAAGTAGAGGTCATATTATTTGAGAGTAGAATATTTTAATATAAAAAATAATATATAAAAAAGTTTAAAAAGTTTTCACTCAAATTTTACTTTTATAAATTAAGATTACTCGAATTTTTTTTCTTTTTATATATTTTTTTTACACCAAAATATCCCACTTCTAATTTAACTCGATGGCTGAAAATTTTACTCTATACGACCATTTTTATACTTATATCTCATATTTTTGTTTTTGAAAATACCAATTATACCTTTAATTTTTTTTAATTCAAAGATTATTTTTTTACTATTTCATCTTTTTCGGAACTATAAAAAAGATTTTTGGTATATATCTTATTTTCGAAAAATTTGAAAAACGTTTTCCCCTACCGGAAAACATTAAAAATATTTCGAGTAGAAATGAAAAATTGTACTATCAATAAACTTTATTCGAAAGATTTTCGGTACAATATTTTTAAAAAACTTTCTCGAAAAGACTTCTGATACACATTATTATTATTATTTTTATAAATATTAACATATATGGATAAATCGCTACTATACTGGACAAAATATGTATAAATACTACAAATATTTTTTACATCGATAAGATATAAATAATTATAATTAACATTAATATCGTAAAAATAAATTATTCTATTAGCGGAAATATTTATTCAACTTTTTCGATACAAAAGGTGTTTCTAAAATACTTCATACAAGTTTTTCGATACAAGTCGTTTCTTTTAATACATCATAAATAATTTTAAATAATAATATATCATATATAATTAATACACCATTCAATAATTAATACATTATTAATACACTATAATGATTAATAATCAATATATCATAATTAAAATTAATACATCATAAATCGTAGATCCACGATCAAGATTAAAAATCACATATTTTTCCTATTCAATGAAGAAAGAAAATTAGTTAAAATAAATAAACACTAACATAGTAAAAAAATTAAAACAAAAAATTTATTTTATAAAAAATCAAACAATTATTGAAAAATATGTGGATGAAGTTTTCCAATGGCTTCCAGAAATATTACGTTCAAGTTTTTCGAAAAAATTAAAATAAATTTTTCGGTAGTTACAAAAAACTTCAAAAAAGATTTTCGAAAATGATGTTCTATAGCGAAAAACTTCTTTCAAATTTTTCAGAGTGAAGATTGTGTGTCATTTATTATTATTATTATTATTATTATTATTATTATTATTATAATTATTATTATTATTATTATTATTATTTATTAGTATTTTTTTAAATATTATAATTAGTTTTAATTTGTTAAATTAATAAACAATTATCTAATTATTATTTTTAATGTATTTTCTTTAAAATTTATAATATATTTTATTATTTTTAATCATAATCATTAATAATAATAATAATAATATTTAATTATTAGTATTTTTTTTAATAATTTTATCATTTTTAATTTTTTAAATAACTAATAATAATTATTAAAATAGAATAAAAATTATTAAAAAAAGAAAAAGAAAAAATTCTAGTGCAAGTAAACCTGCGACCTCCAACTAGATGAAAAAAATACTCTGGACCAGCAACCTCTAATTTGATCTAAAAAATAAGACAGACTTCTTACTTGATCTAAAAAATAAGACAGTCAAATAAGTTAAATTGAAAGTGGAGTACTTTGATATAGTAAGAAAAACATAATATAAAAAAAAAATCCAAATTGTTCTACGTATAAAACCATTTTAACCAAATTATTTGAATTAAAAATTTGTCTATGGTTTTTTTCTTTATCAATTCTATTCTCGTTATCTATACTATATAGACAAAAATACAATAATGATAATTTATCTTATTTCTCTACAGTATATCACCTATTTATATTTTTTCCGTCAAATATCTTTTATAATGTGTACATATTAATTTTATTATTGAAAAACACTGTGGTGCCTAGCCATATGAGCATTTTTTTATTTTTATTTTTAAAAATATATTAAGAAACTCACAATAATCGTCATCGTCATATATTAAACCCATAAAAAATAATATCTTATCTTTATCACCGTCATTATCATCATATTCCTAAAACCTAGAAAAATAAAAAACTCTAAAATTAAAAAATAAATCTTAGATCTACCCAACTAATCAAAATCTTCTGCTTTATGGAAGATGGAGTCAAAGGTCGAAAAAGAGCTGAGATCTATGCAAGGTGGCTCATTTTTGTGCCCTTTTTGATGATGTTTTTATTTTTTTTGCTATTTTTATTTTCAATTCTATAAACCTAATTAATTTTAATGATTGGATTGACTTTTAAACTAAAATAATAATGTATATAAATTAAATCTAAAAAATAAATGATAT
Source organism: Cicer judaicum (assembly GCA_037974835.1). NCBI lineage: Eukaryota > Viridiplantae > Streptophyta > Magnoliopsida > Fabales > Fabaceae > Cicer > Cicer judaicum. The sequence continues at coordinate 1,617,792 of JBBPBS010000276.1, forward strand.
ATGAAATTATAATTAAATATGATAAAAAAAACCTATAATTATCAAAACTTTTATTGTATTTTTTGAGGTTCGGATTGAGTGTAAGAGAAAAATATTTTAACGTGTTTTGGATTTTAAGTGTTTTTGAGAAGAAATGATTTAGTTGGTACCGATTTATATTTTGACTTTATTAATTTATTTTTAGCTCAATTGAAATATTTTTGTCTTCATTGAGAAAATTAAGATTTTGCATCAATTGAAATTAGGTACATTAAAAAAATTAAGATTTTGTCTATTGAAATTTTTTTGACTTACATTGAGCAAAAACTTATACAAAATTATTTTTACAAATATTAAAATTTTGACTATAGCCACAAAATTAATTGTGTAATTATAACAATTAGTGACAAATTTATATCACCAATGGTATAAAACACCTGTACCGACAATAAATAATTTATTTATGAGTGTAGCTTTTCTATATATATGTCTATTTTCTTAAAGTGACATTTTTTTTAAAGTCGCAATTGAATTTACAATGAATTCACTATAACTAAAACTTTACATCAATTAATTAACTAATTACGTGCACAATCTAAAACAATGGATATATTTCAATGATAGTATGTCTCTTTAGTGTCTTCTAACTAATTTTATTTTGAATAAAATGATATTACATTAATTATAACTTTTTATATAAATTATATATTAATCAAATACTTGTCATTAATCAATTAGTTAAAAAATTATATATTACATTTTAAATAAATAAAATAATTATTTTATTATTCTTTAATATGAGTTTTGAAAATCTTCTTGATAAAAGTTTGAAAAAAATTATAATACACTAATTATTATATATCATATAAATTATATATGAAATTAATATTTATCAGTGATACATAAAACGACATAGATGTATTATACTATATTATGTATATTAAATTAAATTTAGATCATATATATATATATATATATATATATATATAAACAGTTTTACTTAATTGATTATATTTTATAATAATTTTTTAAATATGTTAATAATATAAATTTAATATGATCATTTATGTTATACCACTTGTATTGTATAATGATATGACACTGCAATGATATATAGTTTTTTTTCGTAAGTGAAATTTAAATTATCACACAATTTATAGTAATTAAAGTCAACCTTTTAACTAATTTCTAAAAAATGACAATTTTTTTTAAAAATATTAAATAACGAACAATTCCTAATACAAATATTAGGACCAAGTCATACCATAAGAACGAGATACACATATGGAAGCTACAATTTTTTTTTTTGTGATAGACATTGACCAACCTTCAATATATTTCCATGAAGGTGAATTTCTTTGTCCATATTCTTCACTATAAAAATCTATTTAATGGAAACTATTATTTTATATAAAAATTTATATGTTTTTGTAAACTCTTTCTTATTTTCAATATTTGTAACATTTAGAAGACAAAAGTATATACCATTATATATATATATATATATATTACACTTGTAAGAGCATATTTTAATGATTAATTGCATTAAAATAACAATTAATTTAATTTTATCATATTATTCATTTAAAAAAATCCTTCAAAAGTAATTTGAAAAACATGTTCATTTTAAAGAAAACAAATTAGCTAAAAGAATTGTTTTAAAGAATATACAAGTTCACCAATATTGCTGATCAAGAAGTTTGGTTTCTCAATTTATTTTTCACCTCATTTTGTTCCATTTTCACATTCACACGAAATTCGAAAAAGAGCGGAAAAAAACCAAAATTTGCAAGTGTGATTAATTTGGCATGGCTAGTCCATTAAAAATTTGAAAATTAACTTTCATTTCATTATTTTTTTAATTTAAAAAAAGAACGGAAAAGTAATAGCTTAACGTAAATATTATCTTGGATTGATATATGTATTATTCGTAATTATGAATACAATATCTATACCATCTTAGGAGAAAGTTAAGGTTTCTCAATTAGTATCTATACTATCAAAATATAACATTGGCATACAAAAAAGAGTATGACGGGTTGTGGATTAGGGAGCAAGGATGAATATCTTCCAGAGGGTTCAGCAGTGTTGGCCTCCAAGAAGACTAGAGGCAGGCCTCGTGGTTCTCACAACAAGAATCACTCTAAGAAAAAACCTTCTGGTAACTTCTTTTTTCTTATTTCCCTAATGTTTATGTTTTATATACTTTGTTGCTTTTAGACCAATTTATTTTTGTTCTTAAAGCAATTTTTTATTATATATGTATACTAAGTAAAATTGTGGAGTTCCGAACACAACATATATGATGTAATTTTTTTTTAGAATATAGAATGCAATATTAATTAATTTGAATTTTGTTTTGCTCATTTTGATATAGAGTTTAAGCTACTACAATTTTGCTGCAATTCACTAAAAAAATTAACTTGTAAAATATGATTGGGGTGGATGGATCCATGCTTGTTGTTGTATTTACTTATTTAGTTATTACCGAATTTATAAATTACTTATTTCCCACACCTCATGTGTTGTTTCATTTTTCTATGTATTTTATTTTGTTTTGTTTTAGCTTCGTGTCATATTATTTGCAAATATAGTTGATGTTATCTAGTGGAATCTTTATGTAGGATTACCGAGACCTACACTTACGTCCCACATCATCATGGTCAACCCGGGAGAGGTATTGACTAATTTTTACAAAGTATTAGAAATTAATGCATGATTACGTGAAATAGTTTTGAGAGAAAATAAATTATGCACAGTAGATATAAATTAATTTGATAATAGTCCGTCAAAATCTATTTTGATATGTATTTTTTGTAACTGAGTAGGATAATAATAATATCATAAATATGAGTATCTATATAAAATGATTTTACACTTACCGAGTATCCCATTAATTTATAGTTTTAGTGTTATATTTTGAAGTTAAGTAATTATACGTTTTTCATTCACCAGCATTCAGTGTCCAAAAACTTTTTATACGTACCTCTATTATTAATACATCTATAATTTAAGGGTTGGTGAATAAGTTGTTTACCGAAGTCTAAAACTTTATGAACATGTTGGAAACATTCTATTTTCAATATTTATTTAATATTTACTCTTTTATTAAATAAATTTAATGTAAAATCTATATTTTATAAATAAATCTCAAATAAAATGATGGAATCTATATGAATTTTACTGAATTAAATAGTGAATATTAAAATCAGTGTTGAAAAAAGTCTTGATAGCCATACTAAAATTCTATTGTGGCGTCCAAACATTATGTCTTGCTATTTTGTTTACAAAAAAAAGGGTTTGAGCTGCTCTTTGACTAAATAAAATTTTCTTATATATATAGGAGTTGTACGAAAAACTAAGGGCATTTTCTCAAGATATTGCAAAGAGTGTTAGCATCGTAACAGCAAATGGTGTTGTCTCAAAAGTGAGAATATCTTCACATCCATTTTCAGATGAAACTATAACTTATGAGGTTCGTCCTACTATATATTTATTTCCATCTCAAATTCTTATGTATATAAGAATCATCTTGAAGGCAAAATCAAGTGTATAAGCAAATAAATCTATTAGTAATAATGTTGTTAGTGTAAATATTTCATGTATTACTATGTTGTTTATGAAGTTATTATGGTTACTCTTTAAAAAAATAGGGATGTTATTCCACCGTAAACAAATATTTAAAAATTATTAAAAAAATTTAACGGTGATTGACAAACTTCATTAAAAACATACTTTAATGATTTTCTTGATCTTTATGATTATGATAGTGAGATAATTAAAATAAAGAAAAATAAATGTATATTTTAAAATTCAATTTATCAAATTAATATTAATTGAACTATTTTATAAAATAAGAAGAGTTGTTAATTTATATTTTTAAATATTATTATTATTAAAGTTTTAGTTATTTTTTTAAGCATAGAGAGCTTAAGATGGTCCACAGTAAAATTTATGTGTAAAAAAACACATTAATATGTTATTTGTGTGAATATGAATAGCTTATGGCAAGTCGACTGGGACTCATTTATTTTGTATTTTGGTTTTGTCAGGGTCGATATGAAATCATATCACTCTCTGGTTCATTCTTTTTCTATAAAAATAAAAGTCAGAGAAACATAAATAGTGGGTTAAATGTGACATTGTCATCATTTTCCGATAGTCGAGTATTTGGTGGTCGAGTTGCTGGTGTTTTAATAGCTGCTACCTCTCTTCAGGTATATACTATTTTATTAATTATTCACTAAATCTAATTAATGTTATTTTTAAGTTTATATTTGAACATAAATTATAGATAAAATCATGTATATTCGAACATTTAAAACTATGTATATTTCAAACACAATTTGAATGAATGATTAATATATATATATTTGAACACTTGAAAATTGGGCTTAATAATATTTAAAATTGTGGTTCAATTGATAATTAATCAGTTGCAACATCTCAATTATATTTATCATCATAGACCAAACATGATTATTGTTAGTATTAATTAACGGTTAAATATTTTTTATTTTATTTTTAAATATATCAACTTTCATTTTTAGTCCATTAAAGAAATTATTCAAATTTTGGTTCTTCTAAATTTTGTTATCAAGTTTAGTTCTTGTATTTTTACAAAATTTCAAGTGACTTTTTTTTGATGACATATCATTGATAAGACTTCATAATATTATTAGTTTAATAATTTCACTATTTAATCTTAAATCTTTACTAATTTATCTATAATTTCAACTTAAAAATTAAATAATTAAATAATTAGGTTAATGATATTTAAAAGTCTTACTAATGATATGTTATAAAAAAAAATCAATTAAAACATGCGACACATAGACTAAAATTGATATATGAAGATTTAAAATGACTAAAACTTGAAGGAATTTTGTAGATTGACTAAAATGAAAATTGTGTAATTAGATGAACTAAAAACATATTTAACATCTAATTTAATGTGTTGTCTGTTTTAATTGGTTGTTTATAAAAGTGATTTCTTAGGTGGATTCTTATACAAGAATTTCTCTCTTATTTGAAACAAGATATTCCAATTTTCATGAATAGAAATTTAGGAACTAAACTTACTTTTTAGATTAGATTAAAAAACCAAACGAGTTTAAATAATATTCTTAACTAGGGGTTTGTGTTTTTTACTTATATATAAATCTGTTAGATACAAAATATAGTTGTGAGCTTGTTTTCTCTCTAAATAAATATTGCATTTGCAGATAGTATTGGGGAGCTTCTCTTCAGAGGGTATAGAGGATGTGGATTTTACAAACCAGAAGGAAAACGAGTTCGGCCCAAAAGTGGTTTCTACAGAAGGCCCAAAGGATCTCATCATCAAAGGGTAGTGAATCATCTCGTGGCCTTTCAGTTGTTAATTGTTATATATGGTTTAGACTTTTATTACTCTCTCTACACAATTTGTCCATTTTGAATATTCTGATATATAAATATAATATTTTGATATTTTATGAAAAATATAACACGATCTCCATATTTTGTACAATATTATATTTGTATCTTATTTTATATTAAATTTTATATTTCAATAATATTACTATTATTTTATTGACGATAATGATAAACATCATAAAAAATTTACATACAATTATTAAATCTCAAATTTAAATTCAAAATATAATATATCATTTATAAATTTAAAGGTGTCATTTAAGATGTATCAGTGTTAAAGTGATTTATGATGGTATAGTATTTTAGAATTATTGAATTATTTAAACTCACAATTCTTATTATAGATCAATATATATTTGATTATACATACACTCTCTAAACTCTTCCATTTTCTTCTCTCTTATTCTTTCTTCTTTGTTTGTTCAAAACCTCCACCTTGAAACCGTCTTTCCGACCACCAACAGTCACACCACAACCATTGATAAGTTTGAATAGTTTTTTTTTTTTAAGAAACCCATAAGTTTGAATAGTCAAAGGTAATAATAGATATTATATGTTGCTGATATTAAACACATGTTAATATTATTGAATTGAAGACATTACATTAATTCAAATGAAACCATGAAAATGGAAAACACTATGAGAATTCATAAAACGAAGACAATGATAGAAATTATATGGATGAATGATTATAAGAAAATCTTATTTCTTTTTAGTGGGATAAGAAGCCATCTTGTAGAGTCCACAAATCCCTTCTGGCTTTCCAATGTTTCTCTTCATTCTGATAAACCCTTTTTCTCCCCACTTTGCCCCCCATGAATTCTTCACTATGATATAATCCAAATTTTTTGATGTACCATATCCAACAGCTGCCACACCATGATCTAACTCACTTCCACAATGTCCATCAAACACACCCTACATATGGTAAATTAATCAATTTATTTAAACAAATTGCATTAAAATTAGTTTCACATCACCCATTAAAAAAAACACAAATTTCATAACAAACTAGTACTTTATAATAAAATTAATTAAACATACCCCACTATAAAATTGGAAATCTCTGCCTGAAGCCTCAATGGCAACACTAAGGGGTTGATTTGCAAGTGCCTTCAATAAACTTTGTTCATTATTTTGTGGCACATCATGATATCCATTAATAGTAACGACTTCAGTTTCGTCCTGGTGAAACAAACAAGTGAAATTGCATTATTACATTATCAATAAGAATATTAATTTCTTAGCTTAATTAATTATGTACCTTTTTCATTTCACAAGTGCTTTCTTCCATAATGTAAGGATAATCTTCCTCTTTATGAAGTCCACCATTTTGTACTATGAAAGAGAATGCATAATCCATGAGACCCCCATTGCAACCACTGTTGTAAGTTGTGTCACAATCAATTAACTCTTGCTCAGACAAAGATGTCAAATTCCCTGTCACAATTTGGTTTATTCCTTCAACCGCTGCAACAGTGGAAAATGCCCAACAACTACCTGCAAATATCATGTTCATGTTACCATGACTTAGAATTTTCATTGATTCCACTTTGAATCTAATTTTTTTAAAAAGTTTATTAATATATAATAATAGTATACTTACCACATTGTCCTTGATTTTTCACGGGGGTCACCGCTCCTTTCTTTCTCCAATCCACAGACTTTGGCAAATCAACATCTCTATAAGTGAAATCCTCTTCTTGTGAGGACTCTGTCCTTTTAGAGAAATCAACTTTAAGACCAAGGTACTTGTTCTTGAACTCTTGGTGACTCAAATCAGCAAACTCATTCAAACCAAGCCAATAGTTGCTAACAATCTTGTTTCTCTCATCAATGTGCTTTAGATTATCCTTAAACACCTCGAACCTAAGTAGTTTTTCCTCAATTGTCTCATAAATCTTGCCGTGTCTCGACATCCATGATTCGAAGAGTTCAATGAGCTTATCCATGGACTTTAAGTCCTCAGATGAATACCCCACGATGGAGAAATCACGTCCAAATGCTAAAGAAATAAATAAGCATAAGGAACAAGCTAGAACAAGTGTTTTGGAGGAAAAAGATATAAAAGCCATTGCAAATATGTGTTTGGTAATAGAATAGAAGAAGAATATAAAGGAAGGGATGAGAAATAATGTGCATAAGAAGTAGTATATATAGGTTGTGTATTAGACATTGCTTTTAAGTAAAGTTTGTTGGAATATTTATTTTAATTTTTACAATATGGTATGATATTGTTGTATACCGAGTAGTCTTTAACTTTAAGTTTGTTCTTTATCCAATTGGAAAACAAGCAAGCAAGCCATTAGAGAATTAAAATTACAGCAACGGTTATTGAATATTTTGTGCACAAGATCCATTGTAAGTTTCAATATTACATATCCCTAACACCGTTAATTGAAACACTAAGAGAGAGGGGAAGAAAGAGAAGAAAAAGTTTTTGTAGTTGGGCCTAAACAAACAAAAGACTGTTTTTTTCCCCATGTTAAATATACCCCCACAGCTACTAGACACACCACCATATTATCACAAATATCATTTCCAGTATTCTCATTTTCTATTTCCCTTCCACGTGCACTGCGCTCTACCTCTACCTCTACTTGTTTATTAAATTTATTTATTTACTATTTCAATTGTTTTTTGTAAAATTTAAAGTGTATTATGGTTAAAATTGATAGGTTGTTTGCTTATTTAAAATCTATCATCTTGTTATAATGATATTGAATATGTTTCTTAAATTAATGATTAAAGTCTATTTGGCTTTATTATTTTTTTAATTTCAATTGTCTTATAGCATATAGCAAATTAATTGAGGGCTTATATTTATATCTAATATAGTTATAGATTAATAGTCTCCTTTAACTTATTTAATTATTATTGTATTTAAAAGTTTTGATATAAAAAAATAAGTTTTTAAATAGTCTTTTACGTCATAATAAACTTCTAAAACTCAGATTTTAAATTTTTGAAACAGCCAAACCTATTTAATTAAAGTCTGGTCTGGTCTGGTCTAGTTGTTTCCACTTATAACCTCTACTTTAGAGTTGTCAAAACGGGATTACTCCTAACCCATATAGAGTCGGTCCTAATGGGTTGTAGGTTTCTTCAAACTGGACCAAAAAAAACCCTGTTTTAATATGGGCAAGTAAATATTACTCAACCTGCGCCCTATACAAGATGTAAGGTGAGTCGGGTAATCTGCATATCTTTTATCATATTGTATTTGACTCGTTATATTTTTAACTTCTTTGCGATTCTTTTAATTTGAGAATTTTTTTGGATGTCTATTTTAAAAAATATTATGGTATATTACTTATGCATTAAGTGTTAATCAATTTGAATGTCCATTTTCTTTTATGTCTATTTTTTTATAAAAAAAAATGCTTTAATCTTTATACATAAAATAAGTTTGAATTTTTCTATTAACACAAACTTAATTCAAAAAAATTCAAAATAGTACAATATACAAACAACACACAAATTAAAATAAATTCAAATTGTCCAAAAGTTAGACATATTATCTAACACAACACAAATGAATTTAAATTTGTCTAAGATAATCTAAACTGAAATAAAATTCAAATAAAGTGTTAAAAATTATAATGTGACTCTAGAATAATTGTTTTTAGACTCCTTAAATAATGTTAATATTTTTCAAAGTGTTGGATGATTGTCTACTTATGAAAATAAATAAATAGACTGTTAAAAATATATAATAAATTAAAGATAATATATATAAATATATTGAATTTTTTTTATGTGGGTTAATTTTATAATTCTTTTAAAAAAAGTTAAATAATTATTCGGATAGCGAGCTACATGGTACCCGTACCAGCTAACTCGAATGAATAAGAGATTTATTTAAATTGCATTAAAAGCCCTGAAAAATCTCAAGTTAAAATAATTAGGCCCAACCCCTATTGTTCAGCGGATTGTCCCATTCAAACTAATCATTTTCGACGGCTCTACTCTAGCTACGTTATATTTAACAAATATTCTTTTAATTTTAGTTTTTAAATATTAATGTTTTTGATAAATATTAAAACATTGCATACAAATAAATTAATTTTCATCATTTTATTTCAATTATTTTACTGACATCTATTTTTTTATACATATATTTTACCGACTTCTAAATCAAGTGATTCTGGTCATTTTAACAATAAAAAGAAGTTGATGCAATTTATAATAGAAGAAAATAAATGACATTCTTTCAGCTATGTAAGATTAATTATTTGTATGTAAATAATTTTTAATATATATATATATATATATATATATATATATGAAAGAAAATATATTAATTGTAAGTAAGAATAATTATTAAAGAATTATTTTCTTTTTTTATAGATAATCAT
>JBBPBS010000276.1:1627804-1684160 GCA_037974835.1 Cicer judaicum
GATGATTATATATTTTTCTAACTTATTATATTTTTTTAATATATATATGCAAAATCTCGAAAACCATATTTACTATTTTGAAATTGACAGAATTCTCTCAAATACTTGAGGTTTCATTTAATAAAAGGAAAGAACAAAATAATTTAGTGATTAATTATTAAATATATCCATTTGCTTTTTCTCTCTAAAATAAACCATCAAATAATAACTATTTTTGAAGTTATTAAAGAAGATTCTAATGAATACAATATTATTTGTGAGATATCTAGCTATTACATAATGTCCTTGCATTTCAATCGATGTTATTTTAGTGAAAATTTTCTAAATTATTAACATAGTGTGTAATAAATTGTATATGACAGGAAATCTCTTAAGCATTTAACTCGAGTATAATATTTGCCACATAAAAAAAAGGCGTACATTATAAATATTGGCCTCTTAAATAAATTTCAATTACATAAGACATACATTAATCTTTATATATAATTGCATTGAGATATATATCTGATTAAGAAAAAAATATTGTATATATTTTTCATTGCTATAAAATTGAGACATTTAATTATAAAATTTAAATTTGTGTTTGTACAAAAAAAAATTAATTTGACAGATAACAAAATGCTGACTGGATCCTGCCATGTGGATATTTTTAATTGATGTGGCATGGCAAGTGAGTCACATTTTTTTAAATGATATTACTAAATAAATTTTAATTTATTTAATTTATTCTATTTTTAAACTCATAATTTAAAAATAAAAAAATCTAATTCTTTTATTAAAAATTATAATAAAAAATATTCTCCTTGTTTCAGAGGCGTATAATATTTTTATATACATATTGAAATATATAAAAATATTATTTATTTTCTACCATGATAAATAAAAAGTGAAGTTACGAAAAAGTTGCATTAAAAAAGGAAAATAATATTTATCTTGAAGAAGAAACGAGTACGTTTACGTTGATGTAGGTTTGTGGAGGCCCGCATATTGAGGTTTCTACTTATAATACCAATTACGCTATCTATTCCTCGTTTTCAGTTTCATAAATAATAATAATAATAATAATAATACTCTGCTCAGCTCTCTCTATTTATATCCACCATTGCCACAACACAAATATTATTATTATTATTATTTAATTTATTTAAATTACATTATGATGTTAGCAATGGAAGAAGTACTTTGTGAACTGGGTGATCATGAAAACAAAAGAGAGCAGCAAGGTCTACCACCAGGTTTCAGGTTTCATCCGACTGATGAAGAACTAATAACATTTTATTTAGCTTCAAAGGTTTTTAATCCAACAAATTTCAGTAGTATTGTGAAGTTTGCAGAAGTTGATTTGAATAGATGTGAGCCATGGGAACTTCCACAAGTGGCTAAGATGGGTGAAAGAGAGTGGTATTTGTTCAGTTTGAGAGACAGAAAATACCCAACTGGACTTAGAACTAACAGAGCTACTGGTGCTGGTTACTGGAAAGCAACCGGCAAAGACAAGGAGGTTTACGCTGCTGCCTCTTGCACTGGATCCTTGCTCGGCATGAAGAAGACACTTGTTTTCTACAAAGGTAGGGCCCCACGCGGTGAAAAGACCAAATGGGTCATGCATGAGTACCGTTTGGGCCCTCACTATTCTCACATTCACACCTGCAAGGTACTCCCTCACCCTCACCCTAATCATCATCAGCTTTTTCTTTTTCATCTATCTTCACACGTGCTTAACCATTTACTCTTTTCTCTAATTACTTTACTTGTCTTACATTTTTGTCTACTTTTGGGTTGACAATTGTTCACAGACACATTTCTTTTCTTAGTCGACATAAATTCACTTCACCCTTTTCACTTTCTTTTTTTTAATCGTTCATTTGGGTAATTTTGATGTGATTGACATGATTTTTATGAATGACCATTTTCATTTCTTTTTATTCAACGGAAATATCTCTACATTTTCCGTGTAAACCATTTTCCACGGATATTTTTTAAATTACTGAACTTGTCATTTCAACACACTAATTTAACTGTTATTACAAATAACTGCACCATAACCATAAATTTGTTCACATAGATAATGTATCTCCATTAAATCTAAAATTGAAGGTTATGACAATCACATGCTGAGATAAAATAAACATTGATCATTTCATTTTGAATGGTTAAACAAGTTCTTAATGTTTATATCTTATACTTTTATTTGTTAGAGCATTCACAACTGTGATACTCTTATATGACTATATGAGTGTTTAAGTGAGTCATATAGTTATACACATTAAATTTATAATTTTTTAATATTAATATTTAATGAGTATTTATTTTTTCAAATTTAATACTTCAAAAAATTTGTTAAATAAATCTTATCAGTAATTCTTTATCATTATATTTAGATAATATTCATCTATTTTAATATATTTTATTAAAAAAATTGAAGAGAGAGAGAGAAAATATCTAAATATGTAGTCTTTATTAAGAAATATTATTGGTGTACATCAACATATCTTGAGAGAGAGAGAAATAAAGAGTGTTTTAATCAATGTGATGATATATTAGTGATGTAATAGAAAGAAAAAAATAGAAAAAAAAAAATATTCAACGTGTGTAGAAAAATCATGAGAATACAATATCATTGTTGCTTCTTTAATAGCCACCAATATATTTTCATCTTCAGTATGGTGTTTAAAAGGCATTGGTCTTTAACAAGAAAAATTTGATTATACATTCATTTTTTCAAACTCAACCTCTCAAATAAAATTATTAAGATATCTCATTAATAATTCAACATCATTACATTTCAACTACACATTTATATATTTTAACATGATTTAATAAGTGGTGTATTAAAAAAAAGTGCTTATATTGCAGCCATTTTTAAACTGCATCAAAATTTGTTCCTCCATAATGCGTGTCTGTTTAATTTGGTATTTAACAGGGAAACACTCCTCCGTTTGGATGCACTTACTACGTTATTTATCTTATTTCATTGTAATATTTATGTCAACTTCAACATTTTTTAATAAAAATAAAAAAAAAAACCAATTTATGTACATTTTAAAAAACAAAGGATATATGAGGAAAACATGTAAATAAAATAAAAGAGATGTAGTGTAATTTTTTCAATAAAATATTAAATAACATGCATCAACATTATTTACTTGTTGCTATTTCTACTGTAACATTTTTATTCATACATATAATAAAATGAGAAGGTCTCTAACATTAGAAAACTTTGACAGGAAGAATGGGTGATATGCAGGATATTTCACAAATCTGTTGGAAAAAGAAATTCACTAATCCAAGTTGAAGGTGCTTCTTCTTCTTCTTCTAATATATCCCTCAAAAAAGGCTCTTTATTACCTCCTCCACCTTTACTTCCAAACCAAACTTCATTTACATTGGAAAATGACCAACTCACCCATTCTCATAATACTAATATTTTTCCATTGCATGCATTCCAAACTTCCTTCCCAATGACTCATGATATGTCACAACAAAATTTCACCCTGCAGAAAGAATCCAATATTCCAAAAACAGAGGCTACATTCTATGAATTATACCAATCACAATCAATAGATGATGTTGTTAACTTGAGATGGATTGACAATATTAATAATTTTCAAAGCTCATTCCCTCTTGAGATGAATGATCATGATCAGTTGATTGCATTCTCATCAGGAGCTGATTCAAATGCTGAATTTAGGGACATGTCAACTTCAACACCCTTTAATAGTAGACTAGGCTTAGATGCTTCTGTTGGAATAGATTCTTGGTCACAGCCCCAACTTGTCTAGACTATAGCTACTCTATCTCTACTAACTAGTGAGTAGTGTGTGTTGTAACTTGTAGCATAAATAATAATTAGTACTATCACTATGTCTCATCAACCTAGCTACATCATTTTCTACTACTGGATTCATTTGTAGTACAACTTTTTGTGGCTACAAAATGTGAATTTCGATTATCTTCTATCATTAATATCTTTGTTTTTAATGTTTATCAAAGTGCTTAGATATGTAATTTATTGAGTGTGTGTTTGGTTAATTTTGAATTAATTAGTTTTGATTAAAAGTAATTTAATGTAAAATAATTGATGTTGGTTTAATTAATATAAAAGTTAGTTGACCAATAAACTTGAGGTTAAAAATCAATTTTAAAAATAAAAATTGTAAATTCTAACTTCAAATAAAAATTAATTTAATATAGATAGAGTCATTTTTCTCCTCCAAAGTGAAACAAAAGACTTTTATGAAACTCACCATTGATTTTTTTTTTACATCAACAAAGTTAACTATTTTCATTCAAAAACAAGTTTCTCTTTACAAGGTGGGATCAAATCAAAAATAGGGTGACTAGTTTAAAATCTTGACATTGTTTCAATGTTATGATCAACAAAGTTGGCATGCTTTTTAATAACACTTTCACCGAAATAGTTAGGATTGCCGTTAATTTGTTGTTACTCTTTTATCTATTATTCATTTTTTATTTTACACTTTGCTATTGAATCATAAATTTTGTTTACATGAGACCTTGCTAAATGGATATAAATCTAATTATACTCGGTCCAATGCCATATTGATATAACTATACACTATTTAGAGAAATTATTTTTTATATTAAAATTTTGACATCAAATAAGAGGATTTCTTTTTTCACTATCTCAATTTTGAATTTTTTTTTATCAATTTACTCCATATTCAAAATTTTATATTAATTTTTTTTTAGTTATAAGTTGTCTTTATAAACGGTGATTTCGACAAGTAATTTCAAATTTGCAAAAGTGAATTCTTTAAGATAATTTTTCAAAAAAAAAATTTATTCAATTTTTGTTTTAAATTACAATATATATATATATATATATATATATAATTCATTCATAAAAAATAACAACATAAATTTTAAATTACGTAAATTGACTCAAGTTGTCCGTAATATAGTTGAATATTATTCTACGAAAATGAAAATAAAAATAAAATAAATGAGATAATCATATTCTTCATGATCAACCTCTAAATATTGAATTTAAATCAAATAATGAATGCATGATTTAAAATTCCAATGTAATTGTTTGATCCTCATGTCAATCTACCACAATTTACCCAATATTTTTTTTCTTCCAAGAATCAATGTTCAAACAACACAATAAAATTAATAATAGTACCAACATCTCATAATACTCAATCGTCTCCTCATACTTATTCTTACACACCATATTAATATTACAAATTCACGTTAGGGGAACAATTTAATTTTGATAGCCAAGAACCACATCAAAAAAACAATCGTCGACTATCCTTTGCATCAAATAAAAATGAATTATTATATAACACGTTCAATACTCATTATAATACATTTGAATCTACTACCCATTTACTTAATAATATGTGCCAATAAAGCTTTCATATTCCAGACTTTGGGAATACATATACATCATTAAATCAAATATCCAACTAGACTCAAGGTGAAAGTAGTTCTTCTCCACTTCCTCTTCGATACCGTCAAGAACAAGAAGATGAAGATAAAAAAGAAGACGAACAAACTCATGATGTACCAAAGCGTCGTCAAAATCTTGTACGCGCGAGAAAACGTCAGCAATATAGCACTCAAGACCATCGAAGACCTTCAACATTCATTTTTGTAAAATTTGTGATATTGTTTTTATGAATGAATTATATACATATATTATAATTTGAAACAAAAATTAAAAAATTGAAGGAAAAAATAATTGAAAATTTTGTTTAAAGAAATTATCTTTTCAAACTCATGAAAAAAATTAGATATTTTAATTTATATAGTTTTGAAAAATAAATATATTAATAATTTTAAAAAAAATTAAATTATTGAAGAAAAAAAACCTAAATAAAGTGTCTCTCTTTGAACACCACATTTACTTCCCTTAATTAGAGTGAAGACTTCTTGAACAACAATTATATTACTAACAAGTGATTAATTAGTAAGTCCACGATCTCGATAATTGTTTTATAGTACACATTACACAAGTTAATGTGAGAAAAGTGCTTCATTAAAGAAACAACATCCACTTTAGAAATAAAATAAATAATTTTCATTCAAAGAGTCAAGAAGGAGTGCAATCCCATGTGCGAGTGCTCCCACCATGTGAAGAGGGATGTTTAGGAGGTGAACCAAATATTTGAAAGGATTTTGAGAGTTTATAGTTAGGAATTGCAACAAATCAGAGATAGATTTTGGCTCCTCTATCTCCGTATCTCATTAATTAGGAAAAATTTGCATCCATTTATATTAATTATGAAATTTAGAGGTTCATCTTCGATTGCAATAGAATTTAAGTTTTTCCGTTTTTATATATATATATATATATATATAATTATAAATTTAAAAATTATATATATTATATTTAATATAATAAAATAATTAGTATTAGACAATAATATAATTAAAAAATATTTTATATAAAAATATAATTATAATTGTTAATATTTAAAAAATAATTAAGTATTGCAACATATATATATATATATATAAAATTTAAAAATTATAATAATATGACTTGTGTAACAGGTTAGGGTGTAATCGTTGGATCGATATCACCACCTCAACTTCATCCCCATTCATAAATTTTAATTTTGGAAAAAAATCCACATTCAACACTTAATCAAAGTCCCTACTCAAATCAAGTGGGTTTGGATGGATACCCGCACTTGCAAGTTATATTGTCATCCTGATTTGTAGTTTTAGAATTTCAAGAGTTTTTGTTTTTGAAAATAAAAAATTACTTTGAAATTAAATGTAAATAAAAATAATAATTAAACAATTAAATCATTAATATATTTTATTTTAATTTTTAATTAAATATATTAAATTTTTTAATTTTAATTTTTATTTAGAATATTTGAAAAAGAAGAAATACAATGACAACACATAGGATGTGATGGAATTGACAAATCTAGACACATATCGGATGAGGTAGATTCAAAAATATATAAAATAAGGTTTCATCTCCAAAGGTTTTGCTACTTCGAAAAGAATTTGAAGCTGACTTGAGATTCGGGCTCACAGCTAATTTGTTACGAGCAAACTATATTCTACACCCATATATTTATAGTATACAATTATGTTTTAAAAAATTTAAATTTTATGTATTAAAAAACTTTTTTTAAATTCTTTAAAATATATTATGTATCACAAAATTTAAAAAAAAGATTTAGTAAAAAACAACTACAACACAAATATTTTAGAAAATTCAAACTATACGTTTTAGAAAACTTTTTCTAAATTTTACCAACACATTTAAGTTTCGATTTTTTTTATTAATTTTTTCCAAAACACAAATATATATAAAAAATCATAAATATTTTTTTTTCTTTTCTTTTTAAAACATGTAAAATTAATTTTTTTATTGAAATTCGGAGGTAGAATAGGGATACGAAGATCTTGTTTTTTCTGTTATTGTATCGGCCCAAATCAAGCACGTCGATTAGCACTTGGCAAATGTGGCCCATTTTGAGGGTTCCTTCCACCAACATTATTTTCTAACTTTGTCAAAGAACATTATTTCTAACTTTGCCACCAATGATGCTTTTTTTATAAAAGACCCCGCAATGATACAAGTTTACTTTGAGGAGTCTTTTAATATGGACCGTATAATAAGGGTCCCACTGATATAACTAGTATCTAAAAAAATAAAGTTAGTGAATTAGTTTTGTCTATTAAACACTTTAGTTTATCAAACTTATATAAGTTTAATGAACATGGGATTATTGTATGTTTTGGGTTTGTTTTTATGTTTTTGTTTTGTGGGGATATTGTTAGTTTAAAGTTTACGCTGTTTGGACTCATCTTTTGCTTTCATTGTATTTTGTTTACTACTGTACAAAAGATTGCTTTCGTTCCAACCACTACCGACTAATATTCCTCGTCATCAACTAATCATAATCAATCAACTCCTCTATGTAGAGATATTATTTATGTAGTTTTTTTTTTGGTTGACATAGATACACACAAACACCCTTTTCAACACCAATCGATCTCTAAGGCCAGGAATAGCACGTGAGCTAAGGCTCGTGTGTTCACTGTGCAATGCTAGCTTACTGCTTATGAAAAAACGAAATCCAACCAATTTTTTTTCTTTCTTAACCTAGGAAATATGAAAGACAAATGAGAGACGAGTACAATATAAAAACTGCGACGTGTAAATATTTATTGTATATTGATATTTAGTTTAGAAATTAAATTATAATATTAAGAGAAATTAGGGTAAATACCACCTACAGTTTTTTAATTTAATTTAAATATTTTAGTTATTTTTTTTCTTTTGATTTAGTCTTTTATTTTATTTTAAGTGACAATTTAATCTTTTATGTTTTAAAATGTCAATAATGTTATCTTTTTTCTTTTTACAAAAAATTAAATTTTTATCAAATTTTTTAAACAATACCCATAAAATTAATTATATTCTTTAATACAAAACAAATTTAATTAAATTTGTAACTCAAATATTCAAATAAACTCATATTTGTCACTCTTTATTTGATGTTGTTAAAGATTAAAATATGAGTTTATTTAAAGATTTTAGTTATGAATTTGATGAAATTGTATTATATTGAGAATGATAATTAATTTTATAGATTTTATTTAAAATTTTTTAAATTTTTGTAAAAAATAAGAATAACATTGTTGATATTTTAAAACATAAAATATCAAATTGTCATTTAAAATTAAAATAAATAATCAAATCAGAAGAAAAAAAAAAAGATAAAGGACTAAAACGTTATCTGAAATTAAGTTAAGGGACTATAGGTAGTATTTATCTGATAAATTAATTTAGCTAAAAATATTTATACGGCAATAGTTTTTAAAGATGTTACATAAATAATTGATATGTCATTACGGTTGCTTAATATTTTAATAAATATAAAATTAATTAAATTTTGATCAAATTTAACACATCAATTTATATATCTCTAATTTAGATGATATTTTTTTCTCAAGACTAAAATAGTTCCGGCCAAAAAATACTCACGCCCAAAATACAATGAACAATTTAGGTATTTTATTCTAAATATTATGAACATCAACAAGAACAAATTTAAAATCTTGAATTGATTTAAAGGGTGATGATCAATTAAAATTTTTAATATTTTGAAATGGATTGCAGTGATTAGGGTGGGAATATCTCACACCATTCGTGAGGGACATATGGTATGAGATATTTAATAAAAATGTTAGATTTATATTTTTTTTAAATTAATTGATTTAAATAGATCATACTCAAACTTTTAAAAAAGTATAAGTCTGATAAAAAAGTATAAGTCTAATAGACCGACATATTATTTATTAATATTAGTATTTGTCATTTTAAATTTATTAATTATGGATTCATTTTGTTTCTTTATTTTTCTGAAAGGTTGTTGCATACTTGCTAGTTATAATTTTATTAGTTTTCCTTATGTTTATTATTTTACTAGTTTTTTTTATATAAAAAGGTCTAGTTTAACCTATTTCAAAAAGTCAGATATGCAAAAAAAAAAAAATCTATTACAGACGGTAAGTCAGATGAAAAAATTAATCATAGACTACACTAAGACCTTTCAATATCTTGTCTAACTTATTCCCACCCCTATATGTGATCTACTTATATTTGATATCGTATCAATTAATTATGAAATACATTTCTTAATTAAAAATATATTAGTTGTTCTTAAATCATAGTTCATTTAACAAATGTCAATATTATTAGGTTGAACGTCGTGTCATGAGTTTGAATACAAAACCTAACAGTTGTATGTATAAATTTATAATGGTATTTATCATCTCGTCTACAAACTAAAAATTAAATCTAATTAATTTTATTACTTAATTTTAATCACTAATCAATCTATATCTCTAATAAATAAATAAATAATTTATTTAATATACAAATATTTACTCATATTATGATATTAAAATATAATTAAATATTAAAATACTATAAGTTCAGTATAGTTGAATATTTCTATAAGATGACAATTCAAACATAACTACTTTTATTTTTGCATCAAAACAATAATTCCTATGTGCTAGAACTTTGTGCCACTTTGTTTTATTAAAGTTTAGTATTTATATTTTCTTATAAATTAATGTATTTCCAAACAGAATCCTAAAGACTAATCTCAAGAAGTAAACAAAAACTTAAAGAGTTTTCCTCTCTCACCATGGACAAATAAAAACTAATATTAAGAAGTTAGTTGTCCTTCTAGTCAACATATATTTTTCATATGCAATTATAAAAACTCATACCATGCCATTTTAAAATCAAAATATATTATGACCTAGAAAGTACAATATATATTTTCTTAGTCCAACTTATTTTTTAATTTGAAATAGTAATTTCTGTATTTGACTTAATTTGAAATTCTAGAAATATATAATAAAAAAATAAGAAATATGAAAATAGTAGAGTATTTAAAAATGTAGCATATCGGAATGAAGAAAGAAGCCGTCCAAAAGACAGATAGTAATAGTATAATTGCAAGCAAGGGTGAAAAAAGAGAGAGTGAGACGTGTCGTTGAAATCAATAAAAAAAAAAGGTGCGAAGTGGTGTGGTTGGATGGAGAAAAGGTGAAGAAATAAGGTCTTGGTGATTTCATATTCCACCCTCGCCTCCGCTACTACTAGTTTTTTATTTGGACGTACATTGACCGATCAATTCAGAATCACATCCCACCCAGGTACTAGCTGTAGAATCATTAATATTATTCCTTTTGCCAAAATTATTATTATTTATTAATTCTCACTTACTACCAAAGATAGATGTTGGTGTTGTGTTGTATTGTGTCAATTGTGCTTTGTTTCACACTACTCAATTGAGTTACATACTATACTACAAGTTACCACTTAGTATAGAAGTATATTCGTTTCGGAATTAGAGAGAGATCAATCATGTGATCTGTTTCTGGCTGTAACCATTTTTGTCCGTTTATTTATTTACAAACCAACAGATTCCATCCTTCTCCACTTCATCCCTCTACCATTAGATTCACCGCCTTTTCGTTTTTAATTATTTTATTATTATTATTGTCTCTACTGGAAAAAAAAAATTAAACAACTGTCTACTCTTTCATTATTAACAATCAATTACTAATAAATAATAATAATAATAGGAGAAAGATATTTAAAAAAAAAAGTATTAGTAAAAGATATTTAGCATAAAGATTACGGTTACGGTTGAAACGTGGTCGTAGAAGGGAAGTGGGTGTGGAGTTGGTGTGTGCTCCTCCTCTGAAGCCAACAAAATAAAAAAAAAAACCTTTTGTTTTGATTCTTTGACTCTAGTTACTGAGTGTGTGGGGGCACCCTCACCTCAGCCTCAACCAAACAAACATCTATCGATCTATATTTTCAGGTATTCAATTAATTAAGTATGAATGAATATATCAACATAAGTCTCAACTACCATTATTTTCTTCTCTTCTCACTCACTCACTCACTCACTCACTCACACTGTTAGTTCCATATTTTCATTCACTCTCAATCTTTAATAGATTTATTATAATAACAGCTTTTTCTTTCTTGCGCGCAGATTCAATTTCACAGTAACCAAAAATGAAAGGTGCTGTGTTTGTAGCTATTGTTGCTTCCATCGGTAATTTTCTTCAGGGTTGGGATAATGCTACCATTGCTGGTATTATACTTATACTCTTTCCTCCTTTTCTTCATTTTCCTTTCCTTCTTAATTATGGATCAAAAACAATTCAATCTAATGCAATACTATCAATATATTTTTAAATTATTCAAATTATTTAATTCAATCTATTTCTAAGCTTTTTCTGACTCATAATCATGTGAACAAACTATCTGATTTTGATCATTCGTCTCACTTTATAAGATTAATCAGTTTAATTTTCTGGTATAATATATCAACTGAATCGGATCTAGTATGGTTCAATTTCGCAAGCAAATTCTTCCTGGTTATTAACAATTTATTTTTTTAGCTAAGTAGTAATTATCTGTTGTGATCAATTGCTTATTATTGGATAATCATTCTTCTTGATTTTTTATTTTTTTTTCCAGGTTCCATTCTTTACATTAAGAAAGACCTTGCTTTGCAAACAACTATGGAAGGACTTGTGGTGGCCATGTCCCTCATTGGAGCAACCGTCATCACAACTTGCTCTGGTCCCATTTCAGATTGGCTTGGTCGCCGACCGATGATGATTATCTCATCTGTGCTATACTTCTTGAGTAGTTTGGTAATGTTATGGTCTCCTAATGTTTATGTGTTGTGCTTGGCAAGGCTGCTTGATGGATTTGGTATTGGCCTTGCTGTAACTCTTGTTCCGGTCTATATATCTGAGACTGCCCCTTCCGATATAAGGGGGTCATTAAATACACTTCCCCAGTTCAGTGGTTCTGGTGGCATGTTTTTATCATATTGTATGGTTTTTGGTATGTCATTGACTGCCTCACCTAGCTGGAGAGTAATGCTTGGGATTCTATCTATTCCTTCTCTCTTGTATTTTATATTGACAGTTTTTTTCTTGCCCGAGTCTCCGCGGTGGCTGGTGAGTAAAGGAAAGATGCTTGAGGCTAAAAAGGTTCTCCAAAAGCTACGTGGCCAGGAAGATGTGTCTGGTAATGTTTTTATATCTTAACCATTTTTCATCCATTTGAACAAGGACACTATATGTTTATGCGATGCCGGATTTATGTTTCCTTTATTTCAGACAAATGTTAAATTGTTTATTGAAATTATGTAGTCAATTGAACTTTGATCAATAATTTGTATTCGTTATTTTATCTTGTCTTGTGTGATCACTCATCAGTCTTAACTTGTTTCATACTAACAACAAAAGATTGTAACATAAAATGTAAAATCATGTCCCTCATGGATCCTCTTGTGAATTTATGATTTCATACAGGTGAGATGGCATTGCTGGTTGAAGGTCTCGGAATTGGAGGTGATGCATCTATAGAAGAGTACATAATAGGCCCGGGTGACGACGTGGTTGATGGTCACGAACAAACAACAGATAAAGACAAAATCCGATTATATGGATCTCAAGCTGGCCTCTCTTGGTTAGCAAAACCTGTAACTGGACAGAGTTCTCTGGGCCTTGTGTCACGCCATGGAAGTCTTGCCAACCAAAGTATGTCTCTCATGGATCCTCTTGTGACCCTATTTGGCAGCGTTCATGAGAAGCTCCCTGAGACAGGAACAGGAAGCATGAGAAGCGCTTTATTTCCAAATTTTGGAAGCATGTTCAGCACAGCCGAGCCTCATATTAAAAATGAACACTGGGATGAAGAAAGCCTACAGAGAGAAGGTGAGGACTACATGTCAGATGCTGCTGCCGGGGACTCTGATGACAATTTGCATAGTCCATTAATCTCACGTCAAACAACAAGCCTTGAAAAAGACTTGCCTCCTCCTCCTTCCCATGGCAGTATAGTGAGCAGCATGAGGCGCCACAGCAGTCTCATGCAAGGATCAGGTGAGCCAGCTGGTAGTACGGGCATTGGTGGTGGTTGGCAGCTTGCATGGAAATGGTCTGGTAAAGGTGAGGATGGTAAAAAGGAAGGAGAGTTTAAAAGGATTTATTTGCACGAGGAGGGAGTTTCGGCATCTCGACGTGGATCCGTTGTATCAATCCCTGGTGAAGGTGATTTTGTCCAGGCCGCTGCCTTGGTTAGCCAACCTGCTCTTTACTCCAAGGAGCTAATTGGTGAGCAACCAGTTGGGCCTGCAATGGTTCACCCATCTAAGACTGCTACGAGAGCGCCCATTTGGGAGGCTCTTCTTGAACCAGGGGTCAAACATGCATTGTTTGTTGGGATTGGAATACAACTTCTTCAGCAGGTATGAGTGATACATAATTCATTGCTCTTTTCTGTTAGTATACGATGTTGCAAATTTTGTATAACCATAATATTCATTGCTCTTTTCTGGTTTGTTCTTTCTTATCTATGACTAACACTTAACTCTGCATGTTTGTCCAGTTTTCAGGGATAAATGGGGTTCTATATTACACTCCTCAAATCCTTGAAGAGGCAGGTGTTGCAGTTCTTCTTGCAGATTTGGGCCTTAGCTCAACGTCTGCATCTTTTCTTATAAGTGCTGCCACAACCTTGTTGATGCTTCCTTGTATAGGCTTAGCCATGAGGCTTATGGATGTCTCTGGCAGAAGGTATGTTCACTATTTTTTTATGAAAAAAAATCCCTGGTGTGTAGTTTTCATGGTGCATCCTTGTTTTCGGTTGCTTGAATATGAGGAAATATTCATTTGCAAACATTTAGTGGAAGTGATGATAAGTATCTCCTGTGATTGATACCTCATTAATTTAAAACAGAAATTCCCATTGTTATCCTAGAGGTATACAGTAGCGTGTTATGCTATCATATTCTCTTTCATAACTGAATGGTGGAATTCTTATAAACTAAGTAAGAATAAATATTTTGTATTGAACCAACTTGTAATCTATAGTGGTTCTAGTGTTTTTTCCTTTTTATTTTATTTACTAAAGCTGAAGCATAACTAACAAGGGAAGATAACTTGTAGAAATTTAACCCTATTGGTAACTGCAATGATTAGTCTAGAACTTAAGTAGTAAGAACACCAGTATTTTCCAGACGCGTGCAATCTATAGGGAAAAATATTAACAGATTCTGATTCAAATTATAAATGTATAGCTCAAATTAAGTACTTCAAACTGAATTTTACAAAATCAATTAATTTCATTCAATTACTTCAATTACACATCTGTAAAACTCACTAAATCTGTGTCATTTGCAGGCAGTTACTACTAGTTACAATTCCCGTTCTGATAGTGTCACTAGTTATATTGATCCTTGGAAGCGTAGTAGATTTTGGCAATGTTGTTCATGCCGCAATCTCAACTGTATGCGTTATCATTTATTTCTGCTTCTTTGTCATGGCTTATGGACCAATTCCAAACATCCTTTGCTCAGAGATTTTTCCGACTAGAGTGCGTGGCCTCTGCATTGCTATCTGTGCATTGGTGTTCTGGATTGGAGACATCATTGTCACATACTCGCTGCCTGTGATGCTAAGTTCATTAGGACTGGCCGGTGTCTTCGCCGTGTATGCTGTTGTGTGTGTAATCTCCTGGATATTTGTGTATCTGAAGGTTCCAGAAACAAAGGGCATGCCCCTTGAAGTCATCACTGAATTCTTTTCTGTTGGTTCAAAGCAGGCTGCATCTGCCAAAAATGAGTGACAGAATTTGTGTAATTTTAGTTGCCAAAGCCACCATCTCTCGTATTTATAGATTTTGATTGTCATAAGTTTGTTTGGTGGAGGATATCTTCTAGTTCAAATATTATTCTTTCATATATAAAATTTTGCATTTCAAAATTGGAAATAACCTTCTGGATTTTCGACCGAAGGTGTATGTATGTATAGCCTCTGACGCGCAGTCTTGAAATTTGAGCTGGGTTACATAACCGATTTGTGAGGTGAAGGGGAACTTCGCACCCCTTCACCCTTGGGACATGACATCAGTGTTTCACCTGCGTGGTTAGTAGTGGATGGTTCAACAAATAATGAATAAACTTTTATATTATTTTAAAATTTGATATTTAACTTTTATAAAACTGATATTTAAGGTAAGATATATTTTCTATTTATTAACCTATTATATTTAATGTGAGACTTTTAACATATTTAACGTGAGATATATTTTCTTAATTTGTTTTGTCACTACGAAATATTTTGTTTATGGTGTAGTTTAGAGATCCATAAATAATGTAATTTTTCTCATGATAAAAAAAACTGTTCATTGATGTGTCAAGGAAAATTTTGGGCTCCAAGGATTACAGATTTAATTATCAATTTCAATATAGTGATTAAATAAAACCCTTATTGATTTCAAGGATTAAAACTGAGTTATATTCGATTTTATTTTAAGAAATTGCATGTTTAGACTCACTTTTTTATTTATCAGCCAGAGATAAAACTGTTAAAAGTTCAAATGTTTATCAATTGTCACGTCATATTAATTTTTGCTTATATTTAAAATTTTTGTTGTAAAAAATTATTGATAAACTTTTATGTAAATATATTAGATATAAAACATAAATAAATTTATTTATAAATTCAAATTCATTTAAAATTAGGTTTCATTATCCAAATAAAACACACTAAATGTTTGTTTAATTTTACAATAAATTACCATAATTTTATAAAATTATAAAATATAATTTTTTTAATACTTAAGTTGCACATCGTAATTTTATCAGTCTTATGTCAAAATCAAACAAACACAGACTATTGTTAGACTCAAGTGTTAAATCCACTCTGATGAACTTCTTTTATTCTAATTTATTAATATTTATTGAATTTCTTTTTTAATTATAAATTTTCAGTCAATTTATTTAATATATTTATTATTATTTTTTCAAACATTTCTTTTATTAATTATATTATTTAATAAATTAGATACAATCTGTTTACAACTAGACATGTTAGAGAATTAACACATAAAATAAGTATATTAAATTAATTTTTAATTTTTTTTAATAAATGTGAAAAAGGAAAAACTGTTTATAAATAGGGACGGATATGCTCATATGCTTATTGCTTAGTGGCCACCAAGCACTAGCCAGTGACGGTGTGACACTGTCGGAAGGCGGCATTCATACCTTTCGTTTAAAACAAAAAATAAAAACTGGAGGCGGCTACTTCCTACTAAGTTTAATGACAACCTCAATTTCCATATTTTGTTTTCTTTGCTTTTTGCTTTCTTTTTCTTTTTGGCCTACTTTTTTTCTTATAAATGCATTTACTTATCAAAGGAATAACCACTGCTTCACACTAAAACTTGTCTGCTTACACTTATCTTAATAATAATTTCATTCCATGTCAAGAAAGTGCAACTTTACTTCCACTGACAATAATTTATGCTAGCTTCCAAAGTTTTAGGATATTGGTATTCATATGCTTAATTTGTATTAATTCTAAATGGGCGGCTTTTAACAATGACATCTATTGGTTAAAAAAAATAAAAACCAAATGCTATACTTTAAAACTTAATTTATGTTTGTAGAAAATTCTTACTGTTTGTTTGCGAGTTGAATTTAAAAAATTATATTTTAATATATATATATATATATAAATAAATTTAACCCTACAAAATCATATCTTTCAAAACCCTCCAACAATCAAACTCTTAAAGAGGGGAAACCGACAAACTAAATGCTCAAAACATTAAAGAATGTGGAAAACCTTATCTTTTACTTAAAGGTGGAGACTTGATCGTTTTAGACATTATATTTCTTCCACTGTAGCAATCACCTTCTTTGAAGCTTCTAAAAGCAAAAATGGTAGGCAAGTTAGTGACAATAATCTTTTAAAATTATCTTTCAAGTAAATGGTCATGTCAAAGTCAAGCTCACATTGTCATTATCATAAAAAAAATATTGACAATACATTCTTTTTGTCCCATTATTATTTAGTATATTAGAAAATGTTTCTTCCACAACAAAATTTGTCAAATAGGTTGAATTTTTAAAGTGTCAGTAAGTTATATAAAGTACAAAAAATGAGTTAGAGATAAAAACACTATAATATATGTATTTTAATATTAAAATATCGTAACTGTTTAAAATTCGGTCAATCTATAAATTCAATTCCTGACTAGTTTTCTTTCGGATGTATGCCTGTCAGCATACAATACAATGTAAAAACAGTGTTTTCGATTTTCTACATCTTGCTCACTTAAATGTTAGCCAAATATCATATTGCATTATGAATAAGTTGATCTTGGGGTGGGATGAAGTGGAAAACTCCTGATGAAATCAGAGTAATAGCAGCAACACTTACCAAATATAAATAAAATTATATTTACAGTCCTCAGCTATACAATTAGACAGTTCTAATGCTCCCTGATAATAGTACAAAATTTTGTAGCAAACTGGAATCTACATTAGTACTGTTTACTCATATTTATAGCCGCCCACGAGAAAATTTAAACCTAAGGCTTTGATTCTCCGGGTGATGGTGCACTTTCAAAGTGATTTGGGCCGCTATCTAATTTAGTAGAGGAGGGTTCTTTTGCCTGATCGTTTAAAGAGCTCTTCTCTGCATGATCATTTAATCTGGTATGGGAGTTGAATGGTCTCTCAAATTCTTTAGCATTGGTAGGATCTATCACAAGTTTATTGAGATTATCTTCCTGCAGAATGAATAATACAAAACATGTGTGATGTAATCAGTCAAGTTCTTGATATAAAAAACTGAAGAGGGTAAAAGGTTTGAATATCTTACTTTTATTAAATTTATATTGGATTTATGATTTCTAGTAAGAGGGTAGAAATCTATGACGGACATACTTATACCATACATGACTTGGACACTACAAACAATCAACTATGACTTGACAATTGAGGAGGCTTTTACCAAAAAAAAAAGTAGATAAACTTGAAGAAATAAAAAAGTCAAGATAATCAAATAAGTAAATGGGGTGAGATGATATTGACTATGTCATAAACATCACTTGTGTTGATGTGTCCATGTTGTGTTTGATGTCCATACTTCATACTTAATAAGAGTAAGCTACATTAGTTGAATCAGTGTTGAATTTTGAAAACAAGAACTCAGTGGGTATCAGCTACAAAGCCAAACCTCGAAATCCTTAGGAACTAGGACAAAGACGTGGCATTTGCACAACTCTAAAACCAAATCAAGCATAGGACAGTTGAAATTCCTTATTCTGCTAAGACTTACATTTTGTAGGGCTTCAAGCTTTTTCTGCAAGGCCTCATGCTCAGCTTGAATACGGAAAGGAACTCCATGCTTTTGATTGACATTTCTCTGAGCAAAGTCCTCATCAATATCCATAGCAGTAGTTGCAAAGGGATGATTTGCAGGAATCCACCTGATTGTATCAGGATCAACATCCGAAGGAACCGAGTCTCCTTCTTTAAGGAAAATCGTGGGACGCTTCCACTCATACGCACGTGATCTCCTTCTCTGGTGAACCACCTGTTCCTCTTGAGTAAGCGTGACAGGGGCTAAACGGTAAACCTTTCCACACATCTCTACACTTGAGTTGGTTTTGTTAACCTTGACCATGGGGTTATTGAACGGATCTTCATATTTGAGAGGCCTTGATCTGAAAAAATGCACACAATAACATAGATAGGCAAAAATGTAATAACAGGAAGTTAAAACTCAATAGGCAAAACTCATCACCTAGTAGTATAATACCCATTATTATGATTCTAAATTATTGTATATTTTTATGGTAAAAAAGAGTTTAATATTGTGTTGAATGTGGTAGCGGTAAAAATCCATTTTGAATAAATTGATTTTGATGAAAAATGAGTTGAATATGAAGTAATTTCTATTCAAATATATTTACATAAAAATGATATTGAACAATAAATCTGATGCTAGAAATCATGTTTGAAGGCAAAAGCTCAAAATCTCAGTTTCACGTTAGAATCCATTTCAGAGACAAAAGCGATTCCACTCGAGAACACATCAAAATGAATTCTGTGTCTAGTACTGCTTTACCTCTTACAAAAGTGAAACCAACATACTCCATGTGAATTGGCTCACATGTGGTAAGGTATGACTCAAATCTCAAATAGCAACTATCTAAATATGTGTTTGTATTGACGGTGAATTTTGCAAAATCAAGTTATGACAATGTGTTTCTAGTGAATGCTACACTTTGGAGCTTCAATAAAATAATGGTTGCAGCGGGATTTCGCCAAACTTACCGTCAATCAAAACATATTTATATAGTGCGTCGAACAGATAGATAATAACAAGCGTGAATGAAAAGCAAAAAGTGGGTGTGAATTGAAATCATACATACATGCCCCTTCTATCCGATCTCAATTGACCACGTCTAACAAGATCAGCTACGGACCCAGGGCGTTCTTTTTTCCTGGAAAACCCCTTCACAGCAGCAACAAAAACCACAACCACAACCGCAACGCAGACCCAAATTGCAAAATTGGTACCAGGGTTACGATTAAGCTACAAAAGAAGTTGAAATAATGAAACCCTAAACCCTAATCTAATAAAAAAAAAAAAAGATGATAATAAAATGAAAGGCTACCAGTAAGTGCTGCATTGGGGTGGAAGTAACGAGTTGATGATTCCATTTGGCAATGGAAGTGAAACAGTGTTGTTTGAATTGTTGAGTGCGGATAACAAGTGATTTGGAAATCCCATTTGTGATACGGATACGATGGGTTCTTATTGTGGTAGTAATCGAAGAATAAGGCTGCATTTAGAAGAATGAGTAATGACAGTGAAATAGAATGAAAAAAGAGAGTGAAATGGAAAAATGATACTTACGCGAACGGAAAGAGAGCGAAACTCAACTGTCCAAATTGACGCCATTCTTGCTGCTATGCTATGCTCTCCTCACATTCACAACTCAGTTAATTAATTAATTGCATTTCCTTCAATTTTTCTTTTTTTGGGATAGGGTTTTGTTTTTCTTCCATTGCTCCTTCTTTCAATTAAATTCAACTATTCTTCAACATTTTACATCAAATTATATTATTATTTATTTTCTATCAATAAATAAGTGATTAAACTTAAATCATTAATAAACTTCAGTATTTTAATTATAAATTATTCAGAAAAAACACGAATATGAATCTTAATTAAAGTAATTTTTTATATTAATATTATTTATTTTTTAATAAATTTTAAATTATAAGAATTTATTCCCTTGGCATTAGAATGTTTAAAACATATAAATAAATAAAATATCTCAAGTTTGGTAAAAACAAAGAAAGAAACCTTTGGACGGAATCACTTTAAGCCAAAGTCAAGCAACTTATTGATTCAATTATTTATTACTCTTAGAATATTATTAACCTTCCCTTTTTGCCCTAATTCTCTAATTATTGAACGTAAGTGGGTTTTCAACTTCTCGTTACAATCACTCAATTTTGATATGGGCAACTTCAATTTGATTCTTTCAAGTATTAAATTGGTGGCCATATATGGTATGCAACATTTTTTTAATACTTATCTTGGAGCTTAATTATATTCGATATTTGTATAATGCAAATTTGTGGGAAGATCTATTTGAAGACTAAAGTGTTTGTTGGAATGAAAGAACTTGAAATGTACACCGTACAAAGGGAAAAACGAAAAACAAGGCTAGGAGACTTTAAAATAATCTTCATAAGTTTGCTTTTTTAGGCCTCATTTATTTTATGTTTTTCATTTTTCAAAATATTTGTCATTATTTTTTATTATTTTTATTATCTTTGATAAAACACATTCGCAGGCGATCTTTGTTATGGAAGTGGGTAAAATACAAGTCATTTTATTTATCTTTTGACAAAAAATATGTATATTTATTTAAATTGATAGAAACTTTGTTAATCGAAAACATTAGAGCATCCAATTTAATTGTGTAAGACAGAAAAATATTTACAAATATAATAAAAACTACAAAAATACAATGTTGCACAAATATGACGATAAAAAAATACAAAAAAATTTTAAATAAATATAAAAATTACTTATGATTTCAAATAAAAAATTAATCGTACTTCACCTCTATTTAGTGGAAAAAAATGAGGAAAAGAAGAGAATAGAAGGAGGTGCTGAAAAATTCAAAAACACATTTTTGACATTTTTCTATTGATTAAAAAAATCTAGACATTTGTTTATTTTAAAAATTTATTACTTCAATGGTAACTAACACCAATTTTTAAAAAATAAAATAAAAAATATTTTCATAAATAAATAATAATTATAATTTCTTGCGTGTACGTAATCAACTATCAATGTATATGTATATAAAGTACTATAAATATCTAACATTATCCTACTCGTTTTCAATAATCGCAAGAATATGAGGGGTGGAAATCACAGTTTTATTTAATAAATAAACATTTTTTTAACAAAAATGAAGTAATTTTGAGAAGTTCAGAGCTGAAAAATTATGAATTCTTTTTTAAACAAAAAACTAGAAGGGACATATGTGTAAAAATAAATGTTACACCAAATATTTGTAACTAAATATTAAAAAGATGCAAAATAAATAATTATAATTATTACATAAAAAATATGGTACAAATATTTTTTAGTGATAAGTAAAATAAAAAATATCAAAATAAATATTAAAATAACAAATATTAAAATATTAAAATAACAAATAAATACTTATAAAAAGTATAGAATAAATATTAACTAGTCATAAATATAAAATATATTAAGTGATCAATATTTACCATTAAATCATCAACAAAAAAAAACGAAATACATATTTATTGTTAATATATATATATATATATATATAACATGCACATATGAATATTTTTATTTAAAATATGCAACTGATAAAATAACGATGACTAAACCATACCACGAAAGATTCACTGCATGCACCCAACTCTCAATCCAGAAAAGGGTTAGGCCTGTCCCAAGGACATGTTGCTCGTTATTTCACCTGGATAATATAATAAAAAAATAAACATTTTATTTTTACTATGTGACAATTTCTTGTACATAATCTTAAATTAAATAGAAATATAAAAAAGAATTATACTAAATTTAAATATAAATAATTCTAAAAATAATATATTATAATTTTTTTAATATATTAACAGTTTTTATAGTTAATTATATTTTTAATCTCTCTAAAAGAAAAATTCTATTTTTAATTCCTATAAAATTCATCAACAAACAGTTTTAGTTTATACCAAAATAAAACATGTTTAAATGTATTTTAATTTTAAAAAAATTAGTATAATTTTATTTATTTGTTAATATAATTTTGTTTTATGTGTTAATATTTTGTGTTGAAAAAATAATAGAGGGGGAAATTATACATAATTGAACATAAAAAAACAATTTTTACATAAATAATTTTTTTATTATTTAAAAGATGATATTCACATATATTTATTAATTATATTCGTACAGATACTCAAAAACTTGTCAACTATCTATATATGTTATATTCATCGTCATCCTTGATTAAAAGTTGCTAATATTTAAAATTAAAAATAAATAATGTATAAATGGAAATATTTTTTATTTTTCATTTATAATAAGAGGTAGTAGATCGTAGTGAGTGATACTCATTGTCAAAAAACTATGAGGTATACCCTTTAACCCAAACGAAGCCTAACTATTATTCGTGACCGATTGGTATTTGCAAATTAATAAAAAGTCAAACCGACATCCATCATTAGTGTGTTTGGTAGTGAAGGTAATAGTAGCACTCAAATACCACTTCAAGAATTTTCAGTGTTTGTGGTTTGACTTTTGTTTCTATCCACTCATGTTGGAGGTCCTTCCTTTCTTTATGATATTGGAGGTCTGTCTTCTATATTTATCACAATGTCTTCTTATATATCCTTCAAATTAATTAAGATTCATCTAATTCCTTTGACTACTAAGAGTGTGCGAATTAATAGGCACATGTCCATGACCATGAGATTTTTAGAATCACATCCTTAAATCATTTGAAGATGCATGTATCTTACATGTCACGATAAGTTTATTTCATCACTTTCATTCTTTCATTTCATAATTACGCAAAAGTCAATACTGCTAAGTTATACATATACCCAATCAAATTTTATTACATGCAAAAGAAAAATATTTGATGGACATACATATAAGTGTATATACTTTGAAATATTTCTATGAGGAATGATGTGCGCCATAATTTTCAGTGTATTATATAATGTAGCTTAATTGTTATTTATTTTTTTGCTTTTCCTTTCTTTTTCTTTTTCTTGAATGTCGTCTTTGTTGCCTTAAAATTTTGTTCCTTTCTATTTTCTTATTCTACTTTTAGGTATTTCGTTTCATGGGCATAAGGGTATAAATTTGAATAACCATTCAAAAGTTACAATAATAAATAAAGTTCATTTGGTTTGATGTATCTTAATTTTATTTCATTTTTATAATTGGATTAGAGGAAGCCGTATATATTAAAGTAGTGTAAATATGAGATGTGATTGAAGAAATGAGTAAATTTTTTATGCAATATTTAATTTATCTTAATTTATTAGAGTCATAATGACATGCGTGAGAATATGCATCAGAATATTAATTTTATGTTATTTAAAAACAATTACTTGACATTAAAAAAAAATAACTATCTTTTTATATCAAAGAATATTATAACTTAGAAATACAATCTTAAAAAAAAAATTATAATTATTTTAAAAAAAAATATTTTTAATTGTCTTTTATTCTAGTTTGTTTATTTATTCTTATAATACAATGAATCTAGAACGTTAGGGGAAAAAATTAGAGGAAACCAAATCATGAATAAGACGAAATACACGACCTAGAGTATATTTAAGTTTTATTCAGCAAACTAAGAATATTTCTTCTTGAGGGACATATTTAACATAAATATGGGACATGCGTTTATCAAATTTAAGTTTATTGAGTCGCATAAATCTTAGCTTACGGATGAAAATCAAATAATATATATACAGTTGTAATCAAATGGAATTCATATATACTTTATCATGAAGGAAAGTTCTCAATATCCTAATTCTTTTTTTAACAAGGAACAAGACGCTCGCTCGCCTCCTCTTTACACAAAAAAACTTAGTTATCTCTTATTTGATTTAAAGCATTTTTTTTTTAAATAACACATTTAAGTGATTTTCTACAAAGATTTACTGTTTTTTTCTTTATGTTTTATTTATGATTATATTGTTTAAGTGTGATATTGATTTGTTCATTTTGGTGGTGTGGTGTTTTTTATTTTTTTGTTTTAATGAACTGTTCACATATGTAAATAATTTTTTTATTGATAACATATTTTGAGTATGAGTTTATGGAAGATCCTATCAAATATATGACACATTATCCGCCTTTCAAATCCTTTCAAATAACTGGTTAATAAATGGTTGAATTAGTTATATTAAATGTCTTTTATAATCGATATGAATAAACATTAAATATTTCTTTAATGATGAAAGTGGTAAAAAAATTATAAATTTTATATTATTTTTTATCATTATTTACCCGTAGAACACATTATTTTAGTTGTTACGATGAATATTTGTGTTTAGTTATTTTTCATTAACTAATAATAATTTTTATGTGTATCAGTTAATGTATTTGTTTTGTTTTTTTTAATCTTTAAGATATTTTTATACTATTTTTATATTAATACAAATGAATGATGTTTATTTTTCTGTAAAAAAAATTAAAAAAATATAGATTAACTTGAATGATTGAATCCAATTATTATACAAAATATGAGAAAGGACACAGTAGAAATAAACGCCAATGGTTGGGTATTGGTCCGTATAAGTAAGATGAATATAATAAAGAATGTTTCAAGATGTGATATGCAATAAAAGAAGAGCCACACAAATTGTATGAAAAGTTTCAGCGTACAACTATAAGATCTATAATGTTGTATTAGACTAAAGATTTAAAAGTACTAATAAACAAAAATGTTTAAAAAATGAATAAAACAGGGACACAATGTTTGGTTTCTTTTTTTTTTTTTTACATTTCTAACTTTTAAAATTAAATTCATCAAGACATTTGAATCATGAAATTTAATACCTAAAGAATCAATACAATTAAATTGCTCTAAATTAATTAAATCATATATAAAACAAATCAAAGACAAGCAAAAAAATCAACCATTTGGAAAAAAACAATGAAATTAAATTGAGATTTTGTTAGGAGATAATTCAGCCGCGGAGTTAAAAAACATTTAAAAAATATTAAGCAAGATTTTGTGCGTGTTTAATTTTATGATGAAATTAATAAAATTGTAATAAATTACTTTAATTTTACAAAAATTATGAGTATAACTTTTGAAAACCATAATCACTCACCGTAATTTTTTCGTTTCTTCTGTTAAATTAAACTTTGAATCAAATTCAATCTCACAACACCTAATTTTTACCATTTTACTTATTTTTTTTTAAGATGTTGTCCTCTACCTCGTCCATATTAATCCATATATTTTTTTTTATCAAATATTAGTGCTATACACGTATGATTTTCAAGACCATACCCCAATTTGAATCATTAATATTAATATTTATGTAATAATATTATTTAAGAACCTGTAATTATTACAATATTGCATCAAATAAATTTATTACAATATATTTTCTACAACGCTTCTTAAAAAATTTATTCAAATAAACTATAAAAAATTTATTTTATTTAAAGAATTATTAGTGAAACTCATATATAGCGTAGAGAAACTTGATATTATAAATTCGAAAATACACTTCAACATATCTAATATATTTTGGCAACCTTTTACTTTCCGAATTATACTTATAAAATAATATTAATAATTTATTTTATTACATGTTTATGTTTATTTTGTTGGTTTTAACAGAGAAATAATATTTAGTTTATACTAATTGTTTTTTGCTTTACTTACAAATTCTTAAATGATATTGTTTAGAAATTAAAAATAATTATTTTTGTATTAAAAATAATAAATTTTAAATTTTAAAAATAAAATTTTCAATACATTTTAAATAAATATTTTAATATTTAAAATAAAAATCCCTCAATATGACTAGTATATGGTTTACTTTACACGGCACAATGACAGTGACATAGACATAGTGATACCACAGTACTATAAGAACATTCATAAGCTTTGTTTGATAGGTCCGGCTTATGCCACTTTTTCCAGCAACGGTCCACCCTCACCCACCCCTTTCCACCTTATTCTTAATTCCAATAGGACACTGCCACTTCAAATGTTGAAATTATTCCCGATTCACTTACCACACAATTTTCCAATCATCCAACGATTAATTAATAACATTACCTCGTCAACTATGACCAAAATCCTTCGTCACATAACCATAAAATTATAACCGAATATATAGTATATTAACGTTAGTTTTATATTAATGTCGTCTTTTTAAAGATAAATTTATTAATAAAGTTTATTATTTAAAAAATGCTTATGAATTATTGTAATTATATATAATCTAATTATTAACAAATTAATAAATAATATATTTAAATTTGATAAAAAAATTAATAACGTTGAAATGGGATTGACTCCATAATCATCACATGTTTACTTATTTTGTTTGCCATTTACTAATTCGGAGACTCTCTACAATGAGATTTATAACTCCCCATATAAGATCTTAATCATGTTATTTTCCTTGTATTCCAACTTTATAAAATAGGGGAATTAAAACGAGTATGAAATAAAACTGAAACAGGTCAAATGTGCAACACCGCAATTCATATTTTCCGATTTATAGGGACCTTACCTTTTTATGGTCAGAGAATCTATTTAGTCTCAGCAGTTGAAATTTAAAGTTTGGTAAACCAACTCAAAGTTTATTGCTTGACTATGGATGCCGCGAATCCAATTCTTTCATTTTATATATCAACCCTTTTACACTGTACACGAATAAAATATTCATGTTGTCGATCAACATTTTCCTAATAATCCACTAAATTTATTCTCTCTTTTTTAAATATAGCACCACTCAACTGCAAACTTTACAACACCAAACAATATAATTAAATTTCCCTTTTCTCAACATTCTTCTTGCCGCATGTTTGGACTAGAGTGCACAACAGAATAATTTACAGTTATTAACGTTGCGGTGACCTAAAATATGAGTGATTCTACAATTACATGGTGATACAAAATATACATTTAATTGAATTTGCATTTGCATGCTTAAAATATAAAACTGCATCATTGAGTCATTACTCTGTCTCGAACAGTTTTTTCTCTCAATTTTTTTTCATATTGAACGATCACAATCAGAAGTTAAATCATAAGAACAAAGCTGTAATAGAAGAAAAAAAAAAAGAAATGATTATTCAATCCAGTTGAACTTAATGGACGCCAAATTGTACAGATTCAGATTTACCGCAATCGACACCACGGAGTGCGAATGCAACAACATAACTTCTTCTAATCCTACGCGCTAAATCTAATTAACTACTAATTCCTATTTGAATTTCAATTTTTAAAACTATTATTACACACAATCCTTTTCATGCTTATCTTAATATACACAAGATTAATTTGAAACATTCACTAATTTTCAGTTAAGGCAAGAATCTATTGCCGTCGTCCTCCCTTACCTTTAATCTAGTCTCAGGCTCCGGCACCAGCGCCGGCGCTGAGCTAGAGCAAGCAGCGGTAGCAGTAGCAGTAGCGACGGGGATTCCACCGCATTTGTCGCATCTAGAATCTACCAGAATCTGACGGCAAGACGGACACGAAGAATGAGATCTGAGCCACGCGTCGATACAAGACACGTGGAATCCATGACCGCACTGAGGCAACACTCGGATTTCATCTCCGGCGGTGAATTCGCTCAGACAGATCGCGCAATCGGAGAATTTAACAGCAGATTCGGCTGTCGCTGTGTGTTTCGGAAGAGAGCGCAAAATCTTCTTCTTGACGCCTTTGTTTGCTGCAGCCGGAGGTGTAGTTGTAGACGTGAGGGTGGTGGAGGAGATACGTAAGCGACGGAGACAACCGCAACGAGCGACGGCGACGAGACCTAGAACGCAGATGAGTGCGCAGAGGAGAGCGGCGAGGATAACGACGAAGTCGGAATCAACGACGGAGGAATCAGATGAGTCGGAGTAAGACGAGTTGAGCTCGCCGAGATATCTGAAGGATCGAGTCATGTGAATGGATGAGTTGAAAGAAAACTTGAAAACTTTGTGTTGAATTGTGTGGTAAGCGTTTTAGCTTTTGCGTTGGAGAAGCACTCCTATAAGTAATCACGATTCACAACTCCACTGCACTTCTTGTGTCTCCTTTATGCATTTTCGGGAAATGCTTAAGACATTAAAAGATAAAAAATGTAATTTAAAAAATTTTATGATTCACTTATTGAAATTTTAATTTTTTTTATACAGTATTTATTTTTATTTTATTTTATTTTGATTTGTGTCTTTTATTTATTATTATTTTTTTAACGAATACTTTTGAGGTATTTATTAATATGACACTATTTTTACTTTTATAATCGCTTCACTTTTTCAAACAAATCTAGCTTTTTCTTTGTAAGAAAAAAATTGTTGCTTTTATCTTACCAATCATATTGTAAACGTTGCTTTTTATTTTTCTTGAACTACTTGGCGGCTGACAACTTTATCTACAACTTTCATTAAAATAATCTGGTAAGATGAATTGTTATACATTGTAGAATGATACTGTAAAACTTCTTTTAAATACGTATACAATTCAATCTTTTAGTAAAATAATTCTACATTATTCAATCATAGCATAATGTCACTTTTTATAATAATTTATAAAGTATTTTAATAAAAAGTTATATAATGAAATATGATTGGGTGTAAATATTAAAATTAAATCCTTATCTTTATAAGTTCCATATCTAATAATTGTACACATACAGTGTATACATTTTATAATTTATATACAATTACATTTTTTTTTATTAATAAATTTATCGGGTGCTGTATATGTTTGTTTATTAACGTAGTGACAATATAGTTGAAATGCTATTAATTATAGTGATATTTTTACACCTTGGTTTTTGCTTAAAAAAATATCTAGATGATAAGATATGATTGAACACCTATAAATTTCTTTTTGCACAACAAATTCATAGTAATTAAATTCACTTTTGTTTAGATCGAGTCTAATAAAGACAAAGAAAACAAAAACTTGTTTAAAATGCACAAAGTGAATTTACTTCATTTTGACAGTCTAAGAATGGCAAACCCATTTAAGAAATTTATTTGGCCAATGAATAAATAAGATGGTTTGGGGTAGCAACATGATTGGGACGCAAAGTATTGAAGTAGTTGGTCACAGTGACACTTGATCTGAAGAAAAGGATGGAGCAGGTAGCTACAAAATAGCCTCAATTTCGTATGATTTATTTCTCACATAGTGTAAGATCGGACAACCAGGCTACTCATTGCTTGGCAATATAAGCTTTAGTTTGGAGTGAAAGATTTCAATCTGTAATATACAAACTGTATAGTGTTGGATATTGTATCTCATGGATAATATGAGAGGTTTCTTGTCAAACAAAATAAGAAAAAAAATGTTTATACAAAAACTCATGAAGTCTTCTTCATTGCAGTTAACAAAAAGTTTGAAAATGAAAATAAAAGAAACCTAATTTTTAATATGATACACAAAGGCAATTAATTAAGCTAACAACCATCTATATCTAACTCACCTATCTTCTAACTAACGCAACTACATATAACTAAATTATTCATTGATGTGATGCTACATTAGAAAATAGATTCGGGGCAAACAAGTAATAACATTTTCTGTTATAGTAATGGATCATATTCTCAAATTTTTTGCTGCAAATAATTTTAGATGTAAAGATTCTATATATAAATGAAATATAAATAATAGTCAGCCCATTTTCATTTCTTTAACTGCTGCCTCATATCAAGGATGCACACTCGAACTTGACTTTAGGCACACACGAGACTTTTGTGACATCCACAAACACTACATAAATACCAGTTACACTTTGTGGCATCATAGTTTTCTTGTCCATTCTCAAACTCCTTCGGATATCTTACTCAACCACTTGAGCTTGTCATATCGAATTAAAATCTTAATTGTTTGTTGCATCTAGTCTAGTATACATAGTTTAATTCATACACAGGATTTTCTTGTAAGAATTTTAATATATATTATTAAATCAAATATTAAATCATGCAGATTTATTTTCAACTGTATGGCACTTCACTTTAAGGACCGAATTTAAAATGTATGCATGGTCCCTTTTCTTGGGTGAGGTTAAGGGTTGGGGTGAAATACAGAACATGTCTAGGAAAAAATGATAAGGAGAACATGTCTACAGAAAAAACGATCTGCTATTCTCATAAGTCATATCTCACATTCCATCTACCTTTGTAATCTGCATTAAATGTCCAATTATTCTCCCTAATCTGCAGATAAGGAACCTGAAACAAGTGTTTTAAGATAGAAGTCAGTATTAGGGAGAGATAACATGAAAAAATTATAGCATGGCAAAATTAGAGTAAGGAACATTGAACTAAATCATCAAAATATTCGGCGAAATGATCAGCTGCATCTTTAGAGATTCGGCTAACTTCTTAATTCCCAAAATTGGCAAAAGATGAAAAATCAACAACATATTATAGTAGTTTAACTACCTCATTAATTAATTAACTTTTTTACTTAACTGCTGCACCGACCTACTAATCTGTCAAAATTAAATCCTGATCAAAACCAACACTTTCCAGTTTCCACTCCCAAAAGACTTGCCTCCATTAATTGCAATGCTCATGTCGTTAAATATAATATTGGACATGACTATAGCATTAATACACATTGAATCTAAAATTTCTATTTGTCAACAATAGAACATTTTTTCGAGTTAACCAAAATCTATATTTGGTAGTTACTTGTATCCCACGACCATTGAGGAGGCCAATTACAAATAGACTATATATAAACCTTTTCAATGTAGGCAGATACTCGAACCAATGACCGTTTGTTTATATGTCAAAAGCGCCTTCACCACTGCACCAATGTGACATTCACGTAATCTCGCGAAATAAATGATATATATATAATACATAAATATTATTGTGAGTATATCTAACTATATAGAATATTAAATTTTGGGGTGGCCATGGCCACACCTAGCCCTCAAGAAGACCTGCCCCTGCCCACAACAGTTCAATCTAGAACCAACTCACTTATGACTCATAAAGAGAAAAGACGCAACCCTAAACCAAAAATAACAACATCGAGATAGAGAATGCAATTAAACAAAAAAGGGTAAGAGAGGATTTCCCTAAATTGGATATGACATGAAGTCATAGTTATCAACAGAACACCGTGGTGATCCCTGTAACATTGAGTGATTTGTCAGGCTTTGTTTTGTTGGACAACAAGATGCCAAAAGACAATAACATTGGTTTTCTTTTCTCGTATATATAATCACTCCAATTTATCTGTGTACCATTGACAAGGATGAGTGCTAATAACCTAAGCCGTTGAGTCTTGACACCATCATATTTTCACGACAAACACACTTGAGCAAAAAACAAACTGAGCCATCTCCAATGCCTATTCATAAAGGTAAGAATTGGTTCTTACAAGTTCCACCATCAGAAGAGGATAACGTGACTACCATGTGTAAGAACCATTCTTATCCAAACCAGTTCTTAACTATTAAAAACTAATTCTTAGGAAACTTATGAAACCCATTCTAAAAATATATAAATACATAGGATAACTTGTATAATCCATTACAAGTTCTAAAAGAGTTGTACCATCATAGTGACAGTTGTTTAAGTACTTAAAACTGAAATGGCATTGTAGTATACGATCCGCTAAAAGTAAAGAACTCTAAATCGGTTGTATCATTGGAGATGCCCTGATATCTATACAATCTAACGACTACAGCCGTATAAAGTGAAGCCGAGATAGCTGAGGTAAAAAAGGTTATATGTCTTTACGAGCATGTATATACACAACATTAATACTGGAGATATCCATTTATATCGATAAACAGAGAAAATCCTACTCACTCGTGGTCATATGCACAACACAACAGTAATAAAGTTTGCAACTTGCAATTGAGAGGGAAAACAACTGAAACCTGTTCAAATATTTCATAACCAAGTCTGAGTCTGACATCTTGGTCCTTCTGAAA
The DNA here is from genome assembly GCA_037974835.1 of Cicer judaicum. Lineage (NCBI taxonomy): Eukaryota > Viridiplantae > Streptophyta > Magnoliopsida > Fabales > Fabaceae > Cicer > Cicer judaicum. The sequence goes on from JBBPBS010000276.1 coordinate 1,660,393, forward strand.
ATTGAAAACACTCCAGGAAAACTCGGCCCCTCCTTTAGATTTCCTCTAGAAAAAATTGATAAAATAAAATAATTCAGCATTACATTACAAAGACTAATTCCAACACAGTGTAACACAAAACGGAATAGAAATGAAAACATTGGATACCTCTTTAAAATCTTTGTCAACATCACAACCTCCCTTAATTTTGAAATTGACTAAACCATCTATAGTGACAGGAAATGTTTTCTTAGCAAGAACAGTATAACGTAACTTATCGTGTTTATCATATCTGACTCCAACACCAAGTGTTGCTGATAACTACAATAATATATCAAAAAGTATTAATAAGGAATGAATGAATGAAATGAAAGAAAGAGGAAAATGAAGAGATAATAACATACATTTGGATAGAAATGTCTAATGAGGGCACTGAGAGTAGTTGGTTGTCCAATTCGTGTGTCGAGTTCTCCGCGCAACTTGTAAATTGGGATGATAACAAAAAAGAAGAGAAAATGAATGATGAGTGTGTTGTGTTGAATGAATTAGAGAGACATGTGATTAGTGAATAGTGATTAATACCTGGAAGAAGGTATTGGTGTCGATTCGAAGTTTTTCCTTGGCGTGGATTCTTAAGGATTTGGAATCTCCTCCATATCTCAGAGAAGTCTCCATTTTGTTGTGGAAGAAGATAAAATTAAAAATGAGTTATCTTTTCACCGAATTTTAATTTGTTGTTATTACACAGCCCTAGAACTACGTCCTATTCTTCCTGTATATGGGCCTGTTGCATACCATTTTGTATAGGCCCAATTTTATCCACTCCTATTTTTGGCGTTTCTTCTCAAATACACAAAAATTTATTTGTATTAGTCACTTGTAACATACATCTCCAGATTAACCAAAACAAACAAATTTTGGGGGTTTTTTTAGGAGACTTGAGGTTAGAAAAAGCGTTCCTCCTAGTTGAATTCTCACAACATTATTATATATATATTTTTATACCAAAATACAAAAAAATGGCAATATCTTATTTGACATTTACTAAAACTATTTCACAGCACCGATACATACAAATAACTTTCTATCTCTAATTCTTTTTAGTTATAGAAAAATTATATTTATTCAATTATTATTTAAAAAATATTCAATATAAATGTTATAAATAAAAAATTAAGATAATTTTAGAAACAAAACATGTTCAGATATTAAACAATGACTAGTTAAATTAAGATAAATTTAAGATATTAAACTAAGATAACTATTAATTAACTAAAACATTTAAATATCTGAATGTCTTTTTCATATAAACTTTACAAGTTAAAATGATTTTGAAAAAAAAAATACATATATAAAAATGTTTTAAATGTTCAATTATTATGCAAAAAACATTCAATATAAAAACTACGATAATTTTACTTAATTAGTAACTGCGATAGTTATAGTTACCTTAAAAAATCCAAGATAATTATAAAAAATAAAAACTTAAAACAAATTCAGATATAAAACAATGACTAGTTATTAATAATATATATTATTAAAACTAAGTGATCGCAACACTTGATTTTAATGTAGTGCACTATTTAAAATATAAATCAATATTTTAAAATGTCCTGTAAATGATTGAATCATGTAAATCAAAATAGTATATGATGGTTGGGAAAAAGAGTATTTCAGTATTATAAGTGACTAATGATTAAAATAGTAGATGTGTTGGGCGTATGTATTATTATATCGTGGGTGTTTTTGTTACTAGATTAGTTGCTTTGAAATTTGGCATTTGAAATTTGACGAATAAGATGGTCTTTGAAGCGTTGTGTGAGACTAAATATGAGCACCTATACTAACAGGATCCAAACACTAGTTTGGATCGTTGTAGGAGGCTAAACTTTCCATTAGACTCAACTCTCATTCGTGTAATCCATATTCTAGTTCTAGGTATAATTATGCTCAAATTATCATAATATTACTACTAGTACACAATAGACTGCAACAAAGTTCTCACCCGCACAGCACAAGTATCAAACCGCAAAAAAAATCTGATCTAAATCATGTAAAACAAGGTCAAAATGGGAGCACGTTATCATCTCGACTTGATCAGCATAGTCATCTATCATATCTCATCAATCAAGTCCATAAGATCGTCAATCTCTAGTCTCAAAGCTGCAATTTTCTGGTGATGTAAGGCAACCCGATTCTCAATTTCCCTTCCTCCTAACTTCTTCTCGTAACAGTCTACAACAGTAGAGTGTTTTGCCATAAGCTTCTCCTGCAAATCTCTCTCCTTAGCAATGACCTCCTCCACCTGAAAAACCAAAAGATAAATTATGGAACTATATATCAAGAGGGAAATTTTAGGTGGAAGAAAGTATTTCTACTTTATCATTAATTTTAAAGAATTTCCGTCATTACCTTGGGTAATATTTGAGCGGCTTGTGGAGAAGACTGCAAAAATGCCACTGGTGATTTCAACTCTTTCGTGAGCTCTTTCAACGAACTATCAACTGATTTTCGGGTTGCTTTACATGCTTGAATATCTCCCGTCCTAGAAAGATCACGCAACGATGCTTCTAGCTTGTCATGTGTAGTTAAGCTACGACTAATGATATTATGGACCTGACGAACAGTTGCTTGAACCTGAATGATGAAACAAAAGTGTAATGTATAAGTACCATAATCAATTACAAATCCTAGATTTGTAAATGACACCAGTTGATTACCTCTTCCCATTGGATCTTTGCCAAATAAGATGCAGAAGACTTGGAGATTGACAAGTCTGCATGCATGTAGACGATGGAGGCAACAAATAGAAAGAAAAACCCGGAAATCAACATCAATGGCTCCCTAAGCATAGAAAGGCAGTTGAACTTATAATAGACCTGCAATATAGGCAATAGTAATCAGTAAGCAGTACACCTAACAAATACTATATCATAAGTTAATTAAAAATCACCCTGTGATCAAGTCACAGTTTCTCTTTTCTCTAGCTCTCGTGTCTAGCAATATCTCCAACCCTTATTTCATATTTGGATGGGCCTATGAATTATACTTGAAAAATGAAAATAAGCCTTTTAAGTGTGAAAGTATTAAAAAAAAATTATATCGAGTCAGTCTAACTCATCCTAACAAAATCTACTTACAAGGTGAGGGGTGCCTCATTTTTATAAAACTATTTTGAGGTCTTATCTCTTTTTGATATGGGACTTTGATATTCTCAATACACCTCACGTCCTGCACTGTTGGTCTTTGTGCATGGATAATTAGGCGGGTGATCTAGATGGATAGACTCTGATACTTTATTATGTTTTTTATATCGAAACCAAACCATCCTTACAAAATCCGTTTGTAAGGGAAAGGTATAAAAATATATCAGCATTGAGCACCCAATTCAATAATGCGACCAATACATGAAATTCAGGATACTGATATTCCATTTCTTGCAATAAAAATTTACGAGTATGTCACCTTTTGTCACGTTCTTCAGAATCTGAACCATGCTAATGTCATTCTTAAAAACAAGATATTTGTGGATCATATCTAGTTAGCAATGCATTTTATATTCTAGGTGGCTCACTAGTTCAAATTCATCAATTTTAGTTTCCTAATCGATGATGCAACAGTAATACCTGAAAATGCTCATTATGCTCAGGCACAACATCGTTTTTCTCCAGCACAACAACAGGTCTACCAGCAATATCCAAGTGGGAAAACTTTGTCTGCAACAATTATAAGGATGGACTGTAAAACCTAAACAAGGAAATGGCACAGATATCTATCAGCTATATTTTGGAAGAAGTTGTCAAAATAGTAATACCTCCTCTCTTTGTTTCACAGGAAATGGAACAGATGCTGAAATATCTTTTGAACCCTCTGGCAAAACAACCTGAAAGTTGCAAGCACCAGGAGGATGTGATACTGAGTCATGGATATACCATATATTTCAAAGAGAACAACCAAGAAAAGCAAGAAAAATTGTACAAAAACAAATCCTAGGTATATTTCGAATTTAGGAACGATTAACAACTCTTGCGTCAACAAGTGGTTACTCGTACAAAATAGTTAGAGTTCGCACTTATATTCTCAACTTAATCATGGACAGCTAAAAAGTTAATATTTATATAAATTAATTATTAGTGGTAAAATGTGATGTTGTATAACGTACATTTACAAATTCTCCCAAGTTTGCATTCCAAGTTTGCAACCAACAAAAATGAAAAGAGAGAAAAATATGTATTGACAAGATAAAATAATCTCACTCACCTTCACAATAAGAGTGTCAATCACCAACTCATTAATAGGGGAACCAAAAGAGATATTAAGGAAGCGCTTGCCATCCAATCCAAATAAAAAGTCCTTAAGTGGCAACCCATATCCAATGGTAAAAGCAGTTTTCCAGCCACCAAAAATTGGGTACCTAGGTTCGATCACCAGTTCTGTCTGTGATTTTTCAAAGAATTACTATTTTAGCAAATGTTAGATACAATGTTTAGGACTAAACATTAATCAAATGGGACAATATCTACCTTTTTTGAGTCACCCCATAAACTAGAAGTGGAAATGTTGCCGATTTCATCCCTGTAGTAAACAGAATGAGCTCTTGGGGGTAGCTTGGCAACAAGACGCCTAAAGGCTGATGCTCCTCTTACATATGGCCTGGCCTGATAGTCAAGCCTGCATCAGAAAATAAATAATTATTTTGTGACAAGCTAACATTACAAATAACTCAGATTCACGGAAACAAGGTCACCTTGAAAATTCTCCTTTGCTCTGAGCGCCACCATGAACAAGATTATAATGCTCTGTGATCTGCACATTGCCCCAATGGGATATCTCAATCTCCCGCACCAACTCTTTAGCAACGGCAAAGGGCTGATTATTCTCAAAGTGGATAACTATTGGCAAGTATGAGAATGGAGGAAGATTCTCATATGCACCGTATTTCAATTCAGATCCCTGAAGTTTTGTATTTTCCAGTTTTGTGTAGGACTCTACTCTTGCATCAGGTAATTTAACAGTGAGTGATTGGACCTTTACAGCATAAGGAGAAATATAGTATGCACTTTCTTGAAAAAGCAGAAGCTGGATGTCAGCTTGAGTAATTTTCTCTGGAAATGGTTGCAATATATGGGAAAAAACGGCCAAGACATCCAACGTCAAACTATCTCCCTTCCCAAGGCCTTTAGGTAAAGTTACGGAGTAAATCGTCAATTTAGGCGGAACACCTTTAGGGTGGACAACTTCAACAGGTAAACCAGAAGACGTTTTCACCTTTCCCCTTCCTTCATTAAGGGTTGCTGTCAAGTGTGCCAAGTGGTTTACATGGTTATCAGGAAAGGACAACAAGATTTCTGAAACAATATCAGATCCAGTATTCTCCACCTTTAAAAACACGGACAGGAAGTAAAACTTAAGGAAGTTAATAAGAAGAAGAAACAAAACTAAATGAAAATATGATAGGAAATAAGATATATGACACGAAAAATAATCATATTTAATAAGTGGCTCTCACAACAATTATACTTTCAAATATAGACCTCTCATTTGCACAAGAGTGAAAGACAGACATTGAAAATGAACTTATTATTCTGCCAAATTTTTAAACTAAAGTTTATGATGTATTTCTCCCGGAAGCTTAGGTTCCCAACTACTTAGGCTCTATTTAGATAAACAACATAATTCAGCGCTAATAGCATTAAAGTTTATCATGTAAGTGCTTATCTATAAACTATTTCTACAATAAAAGATAAAATAAAGTTAAATTGTTTTTGTATAAGCTATAAGCTGTTTTCATAAAATATCCTAGAGAACTAATAGAAATAAATTGAAAACAGCTTATAGACATGTTATTTGTTGTTTATATAAGTTCTCCCTACACAATCTCACAAATGTCATTAGACAAGCTCTAAAACAGGCCCTTACGGGTGACCTTGCATTTTATGATTTAGTAGAAATGAGATGCATTAGTAAATAAAAGTTACAAAGTTTTGGAGACAAGTAGCATCCATAGAAAAATCAATAAATAATTATCAATATATAGATACGAAGATGAATGATATTTTGAGCACCTTGAGTGTAGTAGTGGTGCGGACAATTTGTGACGACAGATCAATCTGCAAAAGCATAGGGAAACGACAATCAGAAGAAGCGTATACCAGCAGCGATAGATAATAAACATGGATAAATGCAGATTTCCATGCTTTCGATTGAAATCGGCATGAAAATTACATAACCATTGTAGATCGGAGGAAATGAAGTGAAACGGTATTGGTTAGTTCTGAAATTCTGAAACCGAAATGGTCGGAAATGGAAGAGCGGAGATCGAAACCCTAAAAGATAAAATGAAAGGAATGAGAAGACTTACACGACGGTCAACCTTGGTGAGGATCAGATCGGAGGCGGAGATGGAGAGCAAATGCGAGGATAGAATGGTAAATGTAAAGAGAAACAGATTCAACCTCGTCATCATATTCTGCTGATGCTTCAACTCATTCACAGCACAATGAATCAAAACGCTCTTTTACTCACTGAACCAAAGAGCACAGCTATTGCAAACTATAGTTACTCACTGCTACTTTGTTTTCTTTCTTGTTCGAATGTTCGCGTGTCATTTACCATTTTGCACCATTGTAATTAATTTTAGATTTTTTTTTAAATGTATTAAATTCAGCTTTTAATTTTTTTTTTTAAAAAAAAACTTTTGCTTATAATTTAATTCATTAATATAGGCTATTAGAAAACAAAACTTAAGTTTTTTTTTCTTGAAATGTTGGCCTGTCCTTTGGAGTTTTTCTCCAATTTAATTTTTACAATTTTTAAATTCATGTTTTTATATCAATTTTCCTTTACTTAAATTGATGGATTTTCATCTTCTAATTAAATGATTTGGAGTTTAAGTCGAATTCAATATAAAAAATATTGAAAAGTATGGAATTTTAAAATTTTGTAAAAATATCATATCGACATTGTAAATAAATACACGAAACAATCGAATTCAAATTTTTAACCTACTATAAATCTCAGCCCAAAACTGTACACTAGTTTTAAGATAGATTAGTTCTAGTGGATGGTGTCATTGTTATCAATCCTTCGTATATAATTAACTTTTGTTTTCAATACTATAATTAATCTTTATACACACACAGAGACAGAGTTTAATTAATTTATTTATTTATATAATACACAGTAATTTTTATACATCATGTATCAAATTTAACATGTTCACACATACAACACTTTTTTTTTCTGTAACACGCATTCAACACCTTTTCTAAAATTAAAAAAAAAATTGAAATAAAATTTTTCTCAATAAGTAGACAAAGTCTAGTAAATTTCATGCAATTCAAAAATCGATTGATAATTTATCATAACACTTCATTTTATTTTATTTTATCAATCTTTACTTTATCTTTGTAAGTAAATAACAACCATAAAATTATAAACTTGCAAATGTATAAATTATAATATATAGCATTTTATATATATGGTCATCAAAATAATAAACTAACATGAATTGACCATTTAAGTGATTCATAAGTGATCAATGGTTCATATATTGGAAAGAAAGTGTAGAGCATATTGTTAGCTCTTCTTGTTTTCAAAGACAACCATTTCAACTAGACCTAATCAATGACATATACTAGATAACAATTACAGAATTTGATTGGAACCAACTCAGGTCAAGGTTATCTGTGAGTAGTACGTAAAGTGTCATGATAATTATCTGTGAGCATTAGACATTGGGAAAGGATGTAAATACAATCAAAAAGTTAAAATTGAAGCTTCTATAATTTATAATATACAAAACAAGTGATCCAAATATACACTGAGATCACTACAAGAATGGAAATAAAAGGTCAATGGGAAAAGAATAGCCGTAGACCTTTTTGTAGCCTCATATGGTACAGATTCTTTAGTTAAATTATCAAGTACTTCAAAAGAATCAACTCAAGCTCACTCTTCAGGTAGATGTTACTTGCAAAAGTTCAATATTTAGTTCAAATGTAGCTCCAGGCTGCAACAACATAAACAAAGTTTAACAAACACATGTTGTAGGTTTGTTATTGACTTGTTATCGTTAAAAGATTAAAGGATACTGATATAGAATGTGATTTTAAACTTATGGATAGAAACAAAAGGAGTGTTTTCTAAGCTCATTGTCCATAACTTTTATCCAATCAACAATGAGTTACAGGTGAAATGTCAATTTCATGATCATGCTTCTCCTATAAAGCACTTGTCCTAAGTGAATGTTTCGTTAGAATACATAGATTCACTAGAAAAAGATATTAGATCAACAGAATATAAGTTAAATTAGCATGAATATTGAAAAAAATGAGATGAAAAAAAACAGTTCTTTACCGGAATCTCATTCATTCCCTTTTTTCCATACCCTTTTTCAGGAGGAACGATCACAGTTCGCTGCAACCATCATTTCAGAGAACAAGAAAAGTCACGACTTAGCTAATATAAACAATAGATGACACACTACAACAAAATAAAGGGATGTATTTCAATATTCACCTTTCCACCAACTCGCATTCCTTCAACTATTGTGTACATTGCGGATGGAGGTTTTGGTGCTGCTTGTGCGGAGAATAAACCATTTGGGTTGTCTACAAATTCGCGCTTCCTTTCCTTTCCAGGTTGAGCTCCCACCTTGAATTCATATGGCTTTCAAGAGCATAAAACAGGTATTCATCAGCATTCTTTCTTTCTTTCTAGGCAAGAGATCACTAAAGTATATAAGAAATATGACTTTGGACACAGAACTCAACATTATTTAACTAATCTATTATATGATAAGCTAATAATCAATAATGGTTTTAACAAACTAATAACAACTACCAGTTACAAGATTAATGATAAGCAAACTAACTAATCTATTATATGATAAGCTAATATTAGTAGCTTATAGTTGCAACTTGCATTGATCTCACACAAACAATCAAAGTGAACCTGTAATCAACTTGCATTGCTAATATTATATGATAAGCTAATTAATTGGAACCTGAGCAATAGCACGATTTCCAGCAAGGAGTTTAGATTCCCGACTAGAAATGGCTGTAATTCCACGATACAAACAATCAAAGTGAACCTGTAATAAAGAAGAAGAAATGAAGAGTAATTAACAAACCTGGAAGAAAAGAAGTAAGATCTTCCCCTTTCCAAAAGTGAACAAACCTGAACAGTTGATCCTTTTTGAGCAATTGGACCTTTTCCCTCAACGAAATCGAAGTATTTTAATCCATCAGCTGTCACACAAAAAAACAGAGAGAGAACTAAAAATATTTGTAGAAACAATGAAAAAGTGAAGTTGAAAGGAGAAACGAACGGGCAATGAGATAATCGTCGATGGGGATATTGTTCTTCTTGCGTCTGTCTCTGGCTTCAGCAGGAGAGAGGAAAAGAAAGGTGAAAGGCAACGAAGAAATAAGAATCGCCGAGGATCTTCTCGATAGAGACATATCATCAGAAAGTGAAACCGCCAATGCCCTTCGTTTGATGCTCATGTTTCTTCGCTTAGAATTGGAAACCGCATAATTTGTGTAATCAATTTTACATTTCTCTACTAACAACCAACATACTGAATTGCTACTGCAACTGCAACTGCAAAGGGAAGAATAACTCATTACTAATTCAAGCCACAACCTTCACCACCTCACCTTATTTTTTACTTATCCATTCTTCAATTTCGTTTCTCCTCGCTAACATTACCCATCTGCCCTTTTATTATAACACAAATATCGATATTGTGTTAAGTTGTATGTATGTCGTATTATTAATTTGAATTGTGAGTTTTATGTGCTAATTTTTTACTTCGTCTACAAATTAAAAAAAATGCTTAATCATTATCATCATTTGAGTACATGTCACACTATATATAAATAATATAAATTTATTTTTCTGTTTAAAAAAATTTATATTTTGCATAAAAAATGTTTTTATAATTTTAGACTTGGATACTATTACTATGCAATATTTGGGTGCACCAATTATGAAAAAATTTAGATTTACAGAGATAATTTTATTTTTGAAGATCTAATTATCTCTATAATTGTTGCAATGTACAACTCCTTTAATAAGAAATTCTTACATTAATTTCATATCAAATTAAATGTATTTATTTATTTTTTGCATAAAAATTAAAAATTCTTTTTAGGCTTATCAATATAATAATTTAACAAAAAAGTCTAAGTAAATATGAACAAAATGAAATTTGATAAATGTGTAATTTAATATGGACTACAGTTGATGAATTAGTTTACAAGCATATATATAGCAACTAATCTGAACTGTGGTGCTACAAAATTATATATGCAATGGCTAAGGGTAGTTTGCTAATTCTACTAGTAGACAAACTCTATTGAACCCAAGCCCTGCATTTCTACTTTGATTGATTGATTCAACATAATGTATTTATGTATAAAAGTGTGAATGAATCAGGGTCCAGTTAGAAGGTCACGGTTATCATAGTGGTCATTATCCACACTAGTGTGTATGGTAGCGGTGCCATGTTCCTGCAATTCTGTTTCTGCACTTGTGTTTATATTTGTTAATGGAGAATCCAATGGTGACCCATCATCCATTGGACTACCTAATGTTCTAGTTTCAGTTGGACGTTTGATTGATGGCTTCTTATGCATTGCTTTGTTACGCCAATTTTTCAATGCCTTTGATGTTTGTTCATCAAATATTGACCTCTTCATTGTCGATCCCATCTGAAATTTATATCATCACAACAATTTAGTTATATTAATTCATTCTAAGATCATTTTAGCTTGTAATGTTGTAAAATGAATTCACCTGAGTGACTAGTGCATACAGAGGAAGTGTTACATAGCTGCAAACAAATTGAGCACCTAACCTGCAAAACTCAACAATGGTAACAACTGATATACAAATATTTGTCGAATAAGTAAAAATAAAATGACATAAATTTATTTGCTTACCCAAGAGCAACTCTCACAATCATAAAACTATCATCCTCGTAAAAGCAAGATGCCCAACCAAATTCATACTGCATGACAATCAAATGTTCTTAAGGTTTTATAAACAAACGCATACAATCATGACAAGAAAACAATAGTGTCAAATGTTTATTATTATTATTACCCATGTCCACCAGAAAAATGTCAGCTCAAATGCATTCTGGACATATAAAGCAAAACATCAAATTGTAAGAAATTCTTTTAATATTCATGATATCATATAGAATGTTATAAATAGAAGAAAATTGTATACCTGAAAGAGAACATAATGGAGGAGATAAAGAACTAACTGAGGCCATTCAAACCAAAAATTCTTGTCAGAAACTTGTACAAGAGGAATCCCCTGCACTACTGCATGTCTTTCTTGTATGTCAAGTGCCATTCGAGTTATAATTGCTTGAAGCTTTGTTCCAACAGCTAGAATCACCTTCAATTAAATCAATTATTAGTCCTTTGTTTCTCTATAAACACAAATGCGCACACAATATTAAAAGAACAACTCTGATTCAAAAGAAAATAGATACTAAAAACGTAAATTTTAAAAATGCGGTATTTTAACACATAGTTTGTTCAATTGTACCTATGTTTTCAACTGCAAAGCAACTCCAATACATTTCTGTTATGATTCAAGTTTAGAGTTTATAGTGGAAATTTTGTGTTTAAATACTACGGTCTAGTTCATAAAATTGTTCTTGATTCGTAGTGCACTATGTATTTATTAGATATACTTAGTTACACTAATTAATTAATTACTCTAGTAAATTGTTCTTCATGCACACGCATGCGCAGACACCGAAGCTAGATAGATGCTTACTACAAGTGGAAGAAAAGAAACCCAAAATGCAGCATGCCAACCTGAAAACAAGTTATAGCAATAATGGCAATCAATATGAATTTGAGTGCTAAATAAAGAAACTAATCAAGAGTTAATTAGGTCAAAGACAAACCGTGGACATTTAAAAGCAAAAATAACACCACTGATGCCCAAAGTAGTGGACTGCCAAAAAACATCCATTAAAAGAAACCATAAAAATCAAGAGATATAATTAGGAATAAAATACAGATCAAAGACATGATTAATGTTGCCAAGTGTTGGCAAATTTGTCAAAATTACCTGATTCCTACAACTACCTTAAAGTCATCTTCTAATGACCTTTTGATATATTTTTGAAAATCAAACTTACTTCCAGGTGCTAAATGGACCTAAACATAAACAAAAAAATGAATTAGGACATAAGTTTATATATATGTGAAGAACACAAACATTAGAAGCATAAATAATACTCGTATTGCATTAAAAAATCACTAACAGAAACAAATCCATGTCGCATCGTCAAGTAATCAGCCCTTCGAACTGATCTGAAAAATTGTCTAAAGAAACATACCTGAAAATTGTTCAAGAACATTTTATTTCAATAATTTCTTATCATCATAATTAAGTTGAGTTGTTAGTGATGATTGCTTACAAAATAGAAGGAAACAGGTGTTTTAGTCCAAAAACTGTTGTGATCCCTCACAAATGACGTCTCATGAGTAAGTCTGAATCTTCTAGGATCTGAATTGTTATTACACGCCCAATTTCAGAATTCAGTATGTTAAAAAAAAAAACCTTAAAACACATCAAATATTTCTATATCATTGTCGTACCATTCAAGGCATCTTCATCCACGACATGGTCCTGTTCCCATTCCTTCCATCCTTTAATCTATCATACAGAAGAAAATATTCGTTTAAATTATACTGAGAAAAACTAATAGCAAAAGTTATCATATATATAGTTAGTTTCTTCTTAGATTATCAATCAATAGCATATTTTTCAACTCTTTTAAGTCCCCTAAATATAAATATAAATATAAATATAAATAAACAAACCTTTGCTCTACCAAGTGTCATTGTAATGGCACTGTATATCACATGGAAGACTGCCAAGAAGAAAATGAAAATATGTAGTTGATGTAACCCATTCACTGATATAAGAGGCACGTACCCCTACACATAACAAACCAACATTCAACTTAATAACCTTTTTTTGTTGTTATTACAAACTAACTGCTAGAGTCTAAATTCATTTCAATAAAACTATTATTATTCAACAAATATTGTCAATCAATTTACTAAGCAAGTAGAAACTAGAAAATGGACCATTTTTTCACTATGATAATTTTTGTTTAGTAGAGTTAAGTAGATTACCAATTTACAACCGTGTCCTCCACCACCATCGGAGAGAATCCTACGTTCATATGATAAGAGTCTGCGATGATGTTCGCCTTTAGACGGCTCAGCCTCCTGCACCGGTGCCTCATGTTCTGTTGTTGGAGGATCATGTTCTGTTGCTGGAGGATCATGTTCTGTTGCTGGAGGCTTCTGTTCTGTTGCTGGAGGCTCATGTTCTGTTGCTGGAGGCCCATGTTCTGTTGTTGGAGGCTCATGTTCTGTTGTTGGAGGCTCATGTCCTGTTGCTGGAGGCTCATGTCCCGTTGCTGCCGGTTCACTCGGATGACCAGCTTGTCGTTGATCCAAGGGAAGACATGGTAACATAGTATTTGAATACCTCATTGGTATACAAACTTTTGATATGTAGTTTTGCCCAAATGTTAATAGCAAAGAAATAAATCCTAAAACCATAAGCTCTGCAATCCAATTAAATTCATCAACAAAACATTTATACTAACATATTATTATTATTAATAATTCACAACAAAAATGTTTGCTTACCGGCTTTAATCTTTTCAAGAGCTTCTAGCAAAGCATGTTTCTTTTTCTCTTCAAACACCTACAAAATTATATCAATGGTACGTTAATGATCCACAACATATTTAAGAAACAAAAAATAAAAATGTTACATTACATGTTTAAATAAATATACCTTTGCGATTTTATGTATGAGTTTTTCTAACGATATGGAAATAATAACAATAACTGCACAAACCGCAGCGACAGCCCATGTAGGAGTTAGATCTAGCTGCCTTTCGTCGCCACCTCCTCCTCCTCCCGACATTATTATTGATTATTATGATATAATTATAATGATTATATATATTTATTTTAAATAGTCAATATTAAAATTATAACGATGATTATGAGAATTTGTTTAGAATACTAGTTTTGTATGAATCAAAAAAATATTGAGGATACAAATAATTTGATGGCATCCTCGTGCATTCGTTCAAGAGAACCAAATTGTTTCCATAGGTTGTTGTTATTGCATTCATGTGACACATGCAAGTGTAAATCAAATTGTTTTTCCTATGTTGCATTCTATTCTAACTCTAACCTACAAACCACTGCAAATGAATGGAGAGGAACAAGTGACGCTTAGACTCTGGATTTCATTACACACATCTAATCTAAACTACTAATTTCGGCCTTTGTCCTGCCTCTAGTTATTTAACAATAACATATACTGACAAATGGCAATTAAAATATGTACTCTGTCCAAATAAATATATATTTGACATTTATGCATCACTCTTTTATCTTTTAAGAGATACATTTCTATAAGTGTTTACCAAATATTTTGTTTTAATTTATATGCACCACTATATAAAATTATTTTATTTTTAACTATGTATGGATCATAATTAATCTCCTTATTATATATATATATATATATATATATATATATATTGATTTAAATTTTTTATTTATATAAAATTTTGTGTTTTTAATCGTAAATATATTATATAATAATTCATTACAAAGTTATTTCTTGAAAACTTAAGAACGTACATTGAATGCATACATTCAACAAAACAACAAAATATTGAATACATATTTTAATAAATAAAAAATACATTGAAAGGTATTGTGCTCGTAGAGAATTTGAGTCTATATGATCTTTGATCGATCTACCAATCACATGTACATCCTCTACAAATCAATATTCACAATAATCGATTTTAAAAAAAAAAAATCAATCTCATTATCTTTTTTTTAAACGTATAATCATCATCATTAATAAATAACAAATATTCAAAGACATTATAACCTTTTTAAAATTTAACATACAGACACTATTACCAATTTACACTTTCCATTTTGAGTACAAAAATAAACTTTTGATTTTACACATTACTTTTTCTTTAATCCACTCATTATTACTTGATAATCATATATCATTCATAATAAATTCATTTTTGAACTACTTTATTGAGAAAAATATTTTATAAAAAAACATAATTAAAAATGCCAAAATCAATGTTCAACAAACCAAATTGTGTTTTTTGATCTTTTATTGTAAAAAAACAAACAAACAAAATTGTATGCCTTATAACCTCATTGTCATAGAGGTTAACATACAAAAGAAACTAAAACATTTCTAAACCCACAAAAATTTGGGATATCATATCATAAGACTAATTAAAATTCTAATGAGTTAGCTAATTACATAATAATGCACATTGGAGTATAAAATGGATGCATTTGTGGTGGTGGTGGAGGTGGCTGAGGGTATGACAATAGTGGAGTCTCGTAGTGAGCTTGATAGCTAGTGTAAGGGTCAATTCTTCCATGAAAATAATATCTTGAATCGTAATAGGAGGGATGAGGCCTCGTTAATCTTCCATGTTCCACCATTCTTCTATCAAAATATGGACCATCAAAGGGATATGGATTTGTTTCCACAATATTGTTATGTTGGTCAAATATATTATGTTGATGTTGATCATAGTAATAATGATATGGATAATGTGGGTAATAGTACCCATGACTTGGCTGCATCATCAATTATTTATATCAAAAAATCATTAGCAATAGTATCATACTCCTAAGTTAAATGGAGGATAAAAAAAACTGATATATCAATAGCAAAAAGGGGATAATAGTTGAATAAAATGAATGTGTTGGTGTTACAACTTACCATACTACCAGGATACATATATGTGTGCAATAAGACAATGATAATTTATCAACCTCAAAAAGGACTTGAAATTGAAATGATAGAGTGGCAATAGGAAGGAATTCTTTTGAATTGGAAATAAAGGTAGTATAGCGTATGATATGATAGCTATATATAAGTAGAGAGATATTAGTCCGGTATATTATGGGCCGTGATTATCGCAAGAGAATCAATTATTTGATTATGTTTTATTTACCTACCATTTTTGTTGTGGAAAGATTACCATGTTAACTTGTCATGTTAACATTGACATTGAATACATGTTTTAACAAATAAAAATACACTATAAACATACATTCAGCAACAACAAAAATCATTGAATACGTGCTGTGGTCATAGAGAATTTAAGTCCCTTTGATCGATCAGTTCAAGAATTTGATTGATCAATCTACCAAGGACATGTACATCCTCTACAAATCAATATTTCACAATCATTGGTTTTAAAAAAAAAAACAATCTTCAATCTCATAATCTTTTTTTTAAGACACAATCATCATCATTAATAAATAACAAATGTTCAAATTATATAGACATTATTATTACCTTTTTGAAAATTCAACGTACACACCTTATTACCAATTTACACTTTCTATTTTGAGTACAAAAACAAACTTTTGATTTTACACATTACTTTTTTTTAATCCACTCATTATTACTTGATAATCAAATCATTCTAAATAAATTCATTTTTGAACTACTTATTAATCATATAAGAATTTCGTCATTTGAACTGATTTATTTAACTTTATCTACTATCATAAACTCTTACAAGATAGTTTCAAATAACATATAAAAACAACTTATGACAATATTCATAAACTCTTTTCAACTTATTTTCATAAATTTTTCAATATATAGCTCTTCATTATTAAAACAGTTTATAGATTTATAGCTTATAGTCCCGTCAAAAAATGGTTTATAGTATATATAAAAATAGTTTGAATGAAATTGGAAAGCAGATTCAAAAAATGATTTTGTATTTCTAGTATTACAAATGAGAATTAAACATCCTATGATCTAATTCATTCGTCAATTACTCAAATGCAATGACAGTAGTCAATAAATTAGAACAGAGAAAGGTCGTGATCCATTAGCCTGTACAGATGGAATGGTGAATGTACTAAACAACAAGGTGGCAACAAGAAAGAAGACATTAAAAAATGCAGGATAACATGTTTTAGGACTTTTTTTTCAACTAAAAAAGGAAAAGAAAAAATTGCAATTAATGGTAAATTGGAGTGGAATGGAATGCGCTAACATTTCACTATTTAGATTGTAAAATTTAGATGTTATCATATTCCATTCCATTCTGTCCTATACCACCAATTCAAAGGTACTCTAAGAAAATTAGTTTTGTTGGGAATAACTAGGATCGAACACAGGAAGTTGACCACCTCTATGTGATCTACCTCGCTGAAAATCCCTTATTGGATAATCTCTGTCCGAAACACCAGCTACCGAGCTGCTATTTCTTGTTCCTGCTGCATTTGACTGTTCATTCACAGCGGGACTGCCAAAAAATATAGAACGCCCAGTATACGATAACTCTGTTCTGGGAATTTGATAACTGCCTTGACCACTAGACGATGCAGGGACAAAGCGCCCAGCTGCTGGATCCCAAAACACCGATGATTTTTTATCCTCTGAAGCAGCTAAGCTGTTACTTCTCATTGGCACACGTGTAACAATTTCATGAACTGGGTTTAAATTCCCTTCGCTTCCTTTAGCTGATGAAGGAGACTGAGTTGCAGATGGTTGCTGAAACATAGGGTTGAAATGGTCTCTGTTCAAACCTGGCCGCTGCATTGGCGAAGGAGTCAAGTTGGGGACTTGTGGACTGCTGAAGTTACTCATACTGTGGTGACATGCATCTATATCTTCCTTGCTTGCTTGACTGGGAGGGTATGAGCTCTTGGAAGGAGATAATTTTGATGTCCCTGATGGATCGTATTTGTTATGAAATCCTTGGTTGCTAATTGGACTGCTTCTTCCACTCACATTGCTACTGGATAAATGATCAACATCGTATGCATGAGCCCGAGAACTAATTGGACGAAGCACAGATGATGATGCTCTAGCTTTAGCTAATGCCTTAGCTGCCTCATTGGAATCTAGTTTTGCAAGTTTCCATGCACTTATTCGCACAGGGCGGTGATTCAAATTTTTTCCTTTGTCAGGTAGTATTGCATCTGGATCTACAGTAGATGGTAGGCGACCTGGCTCCAAATGTGGTATAATTTCATCCTGGTTATCCAAGTCCAGACACTTGATTAACATTCAACAAAAACTATATGATATTCTTATTGGGCAAGCATTTAATTCATGCTCTACTGTCATGTTACGCACTTTTAACTTTACCAGTATTTTATTTCCATTAACAATTAAAAATCATATATAATCCATTTAGCCTTGTACATGACAAAAAATGAAGCACATGCTGACCAAAAGATGAGTGACTTACTATTATTAAGAGTAATGATGCTATTCTGTTTTGTGCATCGTTTAGTGCTACTCAATTTTCCTTTCTTATCGCTTATCGCAATAATAGATAGGCAATACATCTTAAAACAAAGCACCTAGTCATATAATTCAAGCAATTGTACAAAGAAAGCAGTACCTGGTGATCCATAAAGATTCTTGGAGGTGTACACCAGGCACCTTTGTATTGCAAGCTCATTCCCACAGAGCTTCTTCCGCTAATTGCAGTGACAGCTGAACTAGTAGGAGACGGAGGAAGACTCTGCTGCTCACCCGCGTCAACTGAAGGACCAGGTGGTTCACTCAGAGTTCGCATGGCAACGACATATTCATACGTAGTAATTCCCTGTAAGACAAAATGACGGCTTAGAGTATGTTCATGTAAATGAGGAGGAAAGGATCATGATCATACCTTTCTAATCAGAATCATATGAAAAAAGAACAATTCTCCCAGAGGTATAGTCGCAAGGAAAGAAACTGCCGTGCATATGGCCTGTTAAAGGATTGAAAATTGCATAAAACATTGAAAAACTTCTATATTCAATCTTTTACCAATTCATATTTTTATGAAGTGAAAATCGGGAAAATATTGTATGAAAAAGTTTACAGTTTAGTAACAGATATCAACTCAACTAGTCAATGGTGTTCAAAGGTTGGATAATTGAAAAGTATGTTGAATAACTTCCATCAAACATAACAGATAGATATTCAAGTCCAGATCACTAATAATATAACAAATTTGTATGAGATTCAATTGAATGTTTATAATGTATGGCAGAAAGCACAAATTATCATACATAATAAGGTGCATAATAAGATGATTTTACAAATTATCTTTTTTGAGATGGAGAATAAAACTCTAAATGAAAAGGAGAGCAAATGTACCACTATTGTAGCAAATGGAACTCGAGAAAATCCAGCTCCAAGCTTTTCTTCTATCAGATTCTTTGTATGCTTCTTATCAGCAAAGCATCTGACAAGCACAGTAATCCCAACTCCGCATTCGACTAAAAGCTAGGACATAGTAAGAAAATTACAAAGTCACATTATCAAAAGGTTCTTTCAAAGTTAAACTGAAGCCTAGAAAGGAGAGGGGGAGGAACTAGATTTAGGATAAGCTGATAAGCATTTTTATGTAACTTACCCAAACTAGGCTCACTGCCATTAGGCACACAAATGTGATGTAATTCTTCCTTCCAACACAATTGTTCAACCACTGAACAAAATAACAAAGTAAATGATAATTATTTTTGGAAGAATGTAAAAGGTAAGGAACACAAATAACCAAGCATACAAATGAACACAGCATCTCAGTTCTCAAGCCCCAAACATCTATCCCATACAGTTTGCTTCGGGGTAATTTTCATTAACATAATCCAGGGTCTACGTTGCAACTGGCAAACGTTGGAGACAATGGTAAAAACCGAATGGTATTATTACATAAAATAGGGAAAATTCCTGGATTATAATTGAGTGGCCAGAAATATTTAAGTAACCCTGGACTCTCCAAAAACCAAAATGGCCCTAAGTCTATACAATATACAAGATAGCCACCCAATATCTTCTATCCTATTTAAAGGCAAAATCCCTTATTTTTGTTAACTAACTTTCCAACTAACAAACTGACTAAGATTACTTATCAGACAATTAAACAAATACAGCCTTTGAAGAAGGGAGAACCACATCCCAAGAAATAATAGCAAGTGTCAAGTGAGCTTTTGGAAGGTTGGCATGACCTTTTTTCTTAGTATGGTAACAGACCACTAGACCTGAAACTAAAGCATGCAATATTGAGTAAATCAAATATCTGATAACTGACTTGGGATGGGGTTCAAACAAAACTTACCCGGCAATGATGATCGAATCCATCAACACATTTGTCACAACTTCTACAATGCTTACTGAACTTCCGAACCTGCAAAACACATCAAACAAATACTAAATAAATAATACATCATGGGATTTCCATAGTAAGGCAAGTAAATGGGGTGAAAAAAACTCCAAAGTTAGATATATTCAAATATAGAGAAAGCAATATAAAAGCGGTAATGTGGCATGCAAGAACAATCCAAAAGAAAATAGCACTGAACATTTGTTAAACCGGATGATTGTTTAGACTTGAACAATCACGAGTCATCAAGAAAGTGGTGTCTATGATACTATCACAACATTTTTGGATTTGCCAATATATAGCAGTTTCGGGAGAATGAATTTTTTTTTTCATCCATAGTTACAAACTTAGTAGTACTCTAAGAAACCTCATATTTATTTTTTTCTTGCTTATATTCTTTTCGTATCTTTCTAGTATTGACTTTATTGGGAGAACAAAATAAGGTTATTACAGTAAATGAGCCAACCTCAGCTTTGCATAAAGTACAGAACAAAGCCTCCTCCTCTCCGGATTCTTGTTGTAGAATAGAATCTTCATCACTGCGGCAATCTTCCCTTGCAAGGAAACTACACAAGCAACATCCAAGTTTGGAGCAAATATTTGAATCATGCCGATCAGACACTATTTCATCCTTGAGCCCTATCTTGCTGGGTTCTGCAATAGGAGATCCAAATAGCATGACAATTCATCAAACGGCACAGAAATTTGCTATCAATATATACAAAAAAGTACCACCGTCTAACCAGTCAAATTCAAGACAAACACTCTGTATATGATATACAAGAGGCAACAAACATGGTAACCAAATAACAAAAAAAATGTAAACCACATTGTGGGCGTATCATAACAACAATAGAGACATAGCTAAATCTGATGTAACTGCTTTAGATTTTGTTGTGAAGCAAGTTACTTAGAGACTAGTCAACAAAGTCACTACGGTATAACTAATTCAATAGCAGTTCTTTTAATTCCATTGGTAATTTAGCAACCCTGATTAACGAGCAGCATACTAATTACTATACTCCTGGGAAAAACCACAGATGGTTTTGATGCACCATGGAGTAAATCTGATATGAAGAGTAAACCTAGAGTAAGACAATCATATCAATAGGTGATGGTAGCTTTAAAATTCCAACCTGCCAGCTCTTCATCGTGTTTTGATCTATTATTGGATGTTTGGTCACAGTCAAGCCTCACTCCCAGATCAGCAGGGTCAATGGAAGTGCAGCGAACATAGAGGACGAATACAGAGAGTGCCTGCGGTTGAAAATTTAGGAACAAGTAAACGAAAAAAAATACTAATAATAATACTTCACTCCATATTTTGAAATGAACCTTCCAAATTGTTGCTTACCAGTACAGAGTAAACACCAAAAGCCACATATTCATAGATTTCCTTTCCAAGAAAAGGAGCAAAGAAGGCGTAATAAGCAATGCATAACAAGAAATAAACTGTTATAGCCACAACCTGTACACAAATCACAAGCAATGCATATCAATTGTCAGTGACATTGCAAATTCAAATGTGAAAACATAACTCTTCCATTCTAGAACACCATAATGACTAAAGTGTTGAATTTCAATCAACCTGTTGACCAAAAATCGGGATCCTATATTCATATGATAACACTAAATTCATAAACTAAAATGTAAAAGCGCAATAATGTTAAAAAGTTAAAAAGTGACAAATAAAAATGGAACAAAAAAAAGAATTTTTGCAAATGATTATTTGAGTTGAAAAGCACGTTCATCAAAAAAGTAATAAGAAGCATAATTAAGAAAATTACGAGGGCATTTTGAAACGAAAAAAGTCAAAAGGGAAAAAATGGAAGAAAGAAAATGACATGTGAAAGTGAAGAGAAAAAAAGAATGACGGCATTGAAATTAGAGTGAGAGTGAAGAATGTATGTACCTGAAAAGTGTGAAAAGGAAGTTCCCATCCATGACGCCTACCCATTATAACAGACTTAACAAATCCAAACCATTTATTTTTTCTCACAAAAATTTGGCATTCGCTTCAACTTTCACAAAACTCATAGAGATAACTCCGAAAATGGTAGTAGAATGCAGTAACGGATTTCAATTGATCCTGAAATTATTATTAGGTTAGGGTTTCTACTTTGAAGAGTCAAATTCAACTGTGTGTGTGTGAGAGAGAGAGAGAGAAGAAGCTCTTGAGTGTTGTGAAAAATATATACAAAGAAAGAGTGTAAGGCCACTTATTCTATTAAACTATGTATAAATTCATTCACCTTAATTTATTCATTTTATTTTATATTTTTGCTTCTATAGTAATTCATTCAATTTAAATGTATTTATTATTATTCTCAATTCTCGATGTAGCATGCATATTATTTCGCATAAAATATGTGAGTGGGAAATCAAGGCTCATTTGGTAAACACCAGACACCTTCTTCTTTTTATTTTTATTTTTATTTTTATTTTTATTTTTATTTTTATTTTTATTTTTATTTTTATTTTTATTTTTATTTTTATTTTTATTTTTATTTTTATTTAATTTAAAAGATCATTTAATGGTATTCAAAATTCATAATAAATCCCAAATTAAACCCTATTGAATATTATATTGATAGATACAGGGTATCCACCCACAAAAATTGATAAAGAAATGTAAAATAAAATGGAAAAAATAATATTTGTATTTATATTTTGAAAGCTGCAAAATGTCTTTTGGAGTAGTCAACGGCATTTTTCACCTTATTAAGAAAAAAATCTATTTTGTTTACAGAATTCAGATAATGTATTAATTAATTATTTTACAAATCCAAAATAGTTTTAAATAGAATTTAACCCAATCTCTCAACTATGGTCCAAAACAAAAAAAACTATACTCTATACTTAGTATCAGCGTAATTTACAACACTTACGTATTGCATCAAAGTTTTTTTTTACTAAAACTTGTTTCAAACTACTCTTTTACTGAACTTGCATCCGGCTTTTGGGGGCTACAATTTTGTTTTATAATATACTAGTAGTATATGCAAGATTCAGATTAATACATACATTAAAAATTAAAAGTTACACAATCATTTAATTTTATTTGAGAATAATTACAATAAAATTAAACAATAGTGAAATTTGATTGAACGATATTATAAATAGTGATTGATAAGGGTTTCTTTGACGATCATTATATTATATTAATAAGTTATTGATTAATAAATCAATTCATATCTGTATCTTTAATTAAAATTAAAATTTTAAATATAAATTAAGTTATCAACAGATATGATAAGAATATTAATTTACTCAATTAATTTTATAAAATATAATTTAAATTATAAATTTAAAATATAATAAAATAAATATAAAAAACAAGTTATAAAATATAACCTATAATATAAAATGAAAATTTAATCAAATATAAATATAGAAATAATTGTTAGAATTTGATATTAAAATTAAAAATGAAATATTAATAATTAATTTAAAAAATGCTTATAATTTTATCACGAATATAGTTTTATCTTTTATGTAATTTAATAAATTAATATTTAAAATTATAATTATATGA
>JBBPBS010000276.1:1686708-1729971 GCA_037974835.1 Cicer judaicum
ACAATAAGTTGTATGATATTGAGTTATTTGAAGACTTTAAATTGTTTTCCCTAATGCATATATATATATATAGAATAATATTAACTATTCATATTACTATTGTAATTGCAAAATAAATTATTCAAAATTAAAATTATTAAAATTGTTAAAACCTTATTTGAATTATATTATGTCATAAGATAGAATAAATTAGCTTGTTTTGATTTCAACTATATCGCAACAAAAAATACAAAAGGAATAATATTTAAATAATTATAGAAGCTTTGAAATTTTTTTATAGAGACATTTTACACTCAAATTTTAAGTTCCACCCATGTTTATTTCAATACTTTATTTTTTTTATCTATTTAACTTTCTATCACTTCACTAATATATTTCGTTGTTTTATTTATTTATTTATTTTTTAAGTGATTTATTAAATTATTTTTCTCTTAAGTAATTTACTGAATATACGGATGTCTACCAATTATTTGATATATTAATTTCAATTTATCTTTTTGTAAATACAAAATTATTCTAAAAATTACTATTTAAGTTGACTCAAATTAACCAATGTCTTTTTAAGTAAAACGGAGTGCTAATTCCTATCATTAGGATAATATGATAACACCTTAACGAATTTTCTATGCCGCCACAAAAAAATAGCATTAATCAATAAAAAAATGGGAAAATAAAACAAAAGAAGGGGTAACACCAAACTCATCCAGAAGTTAATGAAAACAAAAATTAAGAAGACCAATCTTATTGTGGGAAAAATATTTCTTAATAAAATTTGGTTTGAAGTCCCACCAAATAAAATCATTGCAAACAAACCCTTCGTCAATCAATCTATCTACAAAAGTGTTTTTTTCTCCTTTTTTCTTTTATAAATAAATGTTAAAAAATAGTAGTTATATTAGTTTTTGTGAGATTGAACCTGGTCAAACTTAATACCTCATTTTTAATGTCTTGGATATCCCTTAATTCATAAAAAATTAAGTAGGACAAGTGTTTCTTTTTCTGAAAAGAACTCTAACTCAAGTCATAAAATGGTTGTTGGAGTCGATTTCACATTTGTTAGCATTGTAAAGAAAGATTAACAGAACATGATTATAGATATACAACTCTAGTTTTTTTATTATAAGATGTATCAGTGAGACATTTTAAATTTATATTTGATTTTGTTTCTCTTCCATTCATATAATATTATTTTTTAGTTATCGTTATACAAGGGTTATAATTTTTTCTTAGATTTTAGAGTTCTCAATAATATATTCTTAAAATTTGTGCAAAGAGATTTTTAGTCCTACATTAAAACAAAACTATCAATAAAAATTCCTTTTGACCCTCTATAAAGCTTAAAATTTATTAAACTAATTAAAACAGAAATTTAAAAAAATCACATTTTAAATAACTGTAGAAAAATATGAGATATTTGGCTGAATTTTCAATGAATCTATATTAATTTTGTGACTCTATTCATAAAACTAATTTTATTATTCTTTATGATTAATACTAACAACATATTATTTTTAACATATATATTAAAACTCTGAACACAACATTCATTAATCTTAATTGTGTTTGAGTTGAAGCCACAAGTTGGTAAAAATAGTCCATCCTTAATTAAGTTTAAGGTTAAGGTTTATCAAAGGAAAAATCAATATTATGAGTGAATTGATTCCCTGGTGGATTGTGTTGTGGTTGTGACATGATTTGATCCAAATTCAATGGGTGTGTAGATCCCTCTGTGTCTGAAAAGTCAGTTTGATCAGATTGGTATGATCTTGGAGAACAGAGAACACTATCTGTGTCTGTGTGGCTACTAGGTTTGAATTTGTGAAGCAAGTGCATAGGTGATGTTCCTTGACTTGGTGTTGTTTCTCCACTCACTGAAGGAACATCTATTGACCCTCCTCCTCCTCCTCCTGCTTTCCTTAACTTCCTCTTATCTCTTGCACTCTTTTGCCATTTCTTAAGTGCTTTTGTTGTTTGCTCTTCAAATATTCCTCTCTTCATGTGAGATCCCATCTACAAATATAATTAACATACATGTAAGCCTCTTTATTTGTTCAGAAAGAATTAAGTAACGCCTCAACGAGTGAACTTCAACAAATCACAGTATTACCGTAATTAATTTCATTTTGATGGAGTGGTAAATTTGAAATAATGTACCTGTGTGACTAGTGCATAGAGAGGAAACGTTATGTAACTGCATAGGACTTGTAAGGCTAGCCCAAGGACAACCCTTGTGACTATTAGTGGCAAGTTTTCATGGAAGCAAGATGTGATCGTAAACTCATACTGCATTTTCAATAATATTGTGTAAATACAAATCCTCTCAATTAGTAAACACAAAAATTTAAATGGTTGCCTAAAAAATAAAAATATAGCTACTTACCCACGTCCACAAGAAATAGGCTATTTGGAAAGCATTCTGCCAAAAAAAAAAATTATATATTTTCAATGAGTTATGTTATTATATTATATTTATATAACAAGAAATGATATACTAATAATTTATATAACCTGGAATAAGGTAAAATGAATCAAGAAGATGATCCAATGGGGTCGATTAAACCAAAAATACTTGTTGTTGGGCTCTACAACGGGTAAACCTCTTACAATTGTAGTTCGATCTTGGATTTCTTGGGCCATTTCCATTATTATGAGTTCAAGCTTAGTCCCCACTAATAGAAGTATCTGTAAATTGCCAATAGGATTATTGCACACATGTTAATCCAACAATTATATTTTTCAATTTTATATATGAAATTACTTAATTAATTACCACTAGTGGCGCTAATGACAACCAAGTGAGTGTGTACCAACCTGTAAAAATTCAAGTAAAAACTCAAATTCCACCTTAAAAAACACATTTGAGTGCCAGTAAGAGAGAGAAATTACTTACTGTAAACATTCATAAGCAGAAAGATAATAGCAAATGCCCATAATGGAATACTGCAAAACACAAATTACTTAGATAAGAAAGTTGGAAAGAAAAAGGATTGAAGATTGCATTAGATCAATTAATATATACCTTATACCAACAACCACTTTAAAATCGTCCTCCATTGATCTTTTGATGTATTTATGGAAGTCAAATTTACTGTCTGGAGCAAAATGTGCCTGCATTTGTTTGTTCCATATCAATTAATAAAAAGATATATAGTACTGTAGTAGTAATAATATAAGATTGGTCACTGACATTGATAAATCCATGGCGCATAGTCATGTAATCCACCTTACTCACAGACGCAAAGAATTGTCTGAAGAATGCCACCTGGAATGAATTATATATATATATTTGTAAGGTTTAAAAATAAAATTGAGGAACATTAATGTATGCGACGACTCACTATCCATCGTATTCCTGGCTTCCTAGACCAGCCTGAGTGACGCTTAACAAATGTAGTTTGATGCGCAAATCTGAACCTTGCAGGATCTGCACCAAATTCAAATATATTTTTGTCTAAAATTGACATATATACAAGTCACATATATTTTGAAATCGGAATAATTACCATGTGTAAATTGGTACTCCACAGAGGACGTTTCCATTTCCCAAGCTTTCCATTTCTGCATCTGTTGACCAAAGTGATTTTAATTCTTAAAAAATAAAATGTATGTATATTGATCGCAATCATTTATGCTTAATTATATCGATAAAAAGAAACTCACTTTAGCTCGGGCTAGTACCATTGTCATGACGCTGTAGAAAATGTGAAAAACTGCCAGCACGAATATAAATATATGCAATTGGTGCACCCCTGATTGAGATATTAAAGGCACCTCATTCTGATTTCATTTCCACAACACACAGATTTATTATAATAATAATAATATGCATACCACACTCTCTCACCAATTAATTTCAATTTTTAAAACATTGATAAATTGGACTCACTTTATTTGAGCAATAGTCATCACCAGCAGCTGCAGCTGCCAAACCTCTCCGCCACACCATATTATCATCATCAAAAGAAAGTAACCTCCTCCTATCATCTTTTGAATCTTCTTCCACTCCCTCTTTCTTACATGGAAGCATGCTATCACCTAACTTCACTGGGATGCATATCTTTGCAATATATTTTGTACCAAATGTAAGTAACAAGGATATGAATCCTAATAGCATTAATTCTGCATCATATTAATTCATTCATTTAGGGGATTATACACTTTCAAATTTATCAAATTCAACTCCAACTCCAATTTTATTCAATTACCTGCTTTTATTTTCTCCAAGGCTTCACTCATGGCCTTCTTGTGTTTTTTGTGAAACCACTGTCATATGCAAAATTATAAATTAAATATTAACGTAGTACCAATTTTGAAGTCTGGATTGTATCATGTCAAAATTACACGTGACTTGCGACACATTTATGGTCATCCAATCTTCTTGATCAGACAACTATAAATGTGTCGACTTATACAATTTTGATTGTATTTAATTATAATATTATTATTGAAATTTTTAATACTAGTATGTAGTTACCTTTTCAAGTGAATGAATTCCATATTCAATTAATACAGAGATGATGACGAAGACTGCACAAACGGAAGCCACAGCCCATGTTGGTGTTTCCTTCAATGTTCTTTCTCCTAGAGCTGCTCCAGCCATATTTCTTTGCTTTCTTCTTTCAAAGTAAAATTAATGTGTACGTTTTTCTAGCTAGCCTATATTCTATAGTTTACATTAATGTATTAATGTGGTTAATGAAGCAAACATTGCTTACTACTAATTGATAATATATATGATGTTAGAGAGAACGATGTTTTTCCATATGCTTTCTAATTTTAACGTATTGTAGTACCTCTTTAGAAAACAAGACATAATTTGGGTCTAGAAGAAAAAAAGAAAACAAGACAAATGAGTGAACATAGAATAATAATGTTTAAGCCGGCCTTTTGGGAAGATTTGCTTGTATATGGTTTTTATCGTTTTATACTTGTATATAGTTTGTTATATTTATATTTAATTTAATTTAAATTATGCATATTATTTGTTGTTACATAATTATTGGTCCCAAAGCAACATAAGTAGTATACTAGTAACAACCAGGAAAGTTTTAATGAGTCCTCAATATGATTCTTGATGGATGATGATGGCATAAACTGAAGACCATGGGAGACACCGCGGCCGACAGGAATATAAGAATATTAATTTTAGATTTATTTGACTCATTCTTTGTGTATTAATTAATGAAAGTAATAATTTTTTTTTTCAAAAGTAATGACGCAATTAAAAAAAAAAAAAACTTGTTATGTATACTTCCTCCGGACTTATTTATAAATAGGAGTTTCTGTTTCATAATGTTAAAAAATAATTATATTTACTAATTAAAGTATCTTTTACTATTATATATATAATAATTATTACATTTAATTTGTATTGAACTTGTATATTTATTTTATCTTTTTTTTTTTATGATTTTTATTTATATGTAAGGCTGAATAGTTACGATGATTGATTTATAAATAAATTCAATGAAATATAGTGTCAAATCAAATATTTGATAGTAAATAAATTTTAATTAAAGATAAATTATTTAGAAGAACTTAAATTTTAATTTTGAATAAAACGACTCATGGCCAAATTATTATTTTATGGTATAAATTTATAGTTAATTTTTACTTATTTCTTTAACAAAATTTGGATTACAAGAGTCTTTTTCTTGGAAACATGGGTTAATTGAAAGAAAAAAATTGCGAAAACGGCAGAAGTGTGTTCTTCGCTCAATTGATTTGTTTCAATTTGACAAATTCAACAACCATACGATGAGTGTAGTATTCAAATGAGTATTTATATAAAAGCTGGATATCCAAAACAGACAAATTAGGGGTATTTGTGTGGATTCTTTTTGTAAATTATCGACAGTCTTTTTATGGACTATTGTATGCTGTTATTTTATGTGGTGCAGCGGAGTAACGGGATAAACGAGGGATTTGAGTTGTGTGCATTCATAGTCTTGTGTGAATGTATGAATTCGTGTGATTTTGATCGTTACGGTTCAAATTTTTTAATCAATTTTTGTTTAATATGAACGTTTCTATCTATACTACATCAAAATTCAGAAATAGCAATACCAAATTTTATGAGTGGATGGAATATCAATTTTTTTTCATTGACGATTATGTATAAAAATTTGTTTTTGCCAAAAAGTGTTATAGTCGTGGCTTTCTTCCATGAATTGTAGTTGTCATCACTCAGTCAGTGAGATACCAACACAAAACCAAAATTATCATAGGAATGGATATGGAAAAGATTGTTACCATCCATGGCTATCATGGGAGGTTCAAGAAAGCTCAATGAGAGCGATGAAGGAGAAGAAGACAAATGGAAAAAGAATACGGAAACTCTCAAATTGATATCACGTATTGAGTCTCATTAATTGAATTTCATATTACAATGAATGAAATCCTACTTTATATAACATGAATAATAGTACAAAACAAAGACAAAAAATACTCTCATTAACTTGCATAATCTCTAACTAATTTAGATACCTAACTATTTTACAAAATAATGATATACAATTTAATTAAGAGCGACGATGATTTAAATTTGAAGTGTATCAAAATATAGAAGACTCTATGGTTGAAAGTTTGTTACAAACTGTAGTTTGTTAAGTTGATTAGTAATAATTATAAATTAATTAAGATTTGCAAATTAACTATCTCATTGAATCAATTTCAAATAATTAATATTTTTTTCAATTATTTGTCTTTTTTTAGATTCAACTATACTTCTCAAGAGTAGGATGTTGAAATATTTTCTATCTTGTGCAGTCAAACTCTACCTTTTGTTTCTAAAGAAGAGAAAAGAAATGAACATAATGCTATGTTTTTAAGTCCGAAAACTTACGGTAGACACCATCACAATGAAAGTTTGTAAATTACAGAATGGGGAGATTTAATTTAATGTGTTCTATTGATTGTAGTACAGGCACCATCATTTATTGTCTTCATTTTTTTCTTTAATTTTCCTTTCTATTCATCTTTCCATTTATTTTTCTCGTATCGTTTTGTCTGCGCAAAACAAATATGAAAATCACCTAGTAATCTCTGTTCGTGGACCACACCACACAACCACTTTTCCTGTTAAAGTCACTGTGATGACCTCTTTCTTTTATTGAAGCTGATCGAGTGGTCGGTGTTAAAAGATTTGTGTAGGGTTCTTTGATTCAACAATTTCAAAATATGAAATCGGTGTGTTCGTCCCAAAAAAAAATAATAATAATGAAATTGGTGTAGAGAACAATTATAAAGTATGTATGTAACTTTTTAATTACAATGTGTTAAAATTTTATAATCTTAATATTAATGTTTTATTTTTATTTATATATAATTATTAATTATACTTAAATAATTTATATCTTGCTTACGCCATTTTTTTCCAGATAGTGGTTGAATCCGCATATTTTACATATAAAGAAATATATAATTATAGATTCAAAATTTGAACCCTTACATGTCAATATCATTATATAGATACCAACTGAACAGTATTCATGAGATATAATATATATTTGTTAATTTACACTATCTAAAATTTTAAAATGTATATATGCAGTCCACATATTTTCTGATTGGACAAAAAAGATATATTTTAAAGTAAATTTTACTAATGAACAAAATTGTAATTTTCCATTTTCAACTTTTTTGAGGGCAACCATATTTTGTAGTCCTTTTTCAATTCCCATATTTCAGTCCCAAACTTCTCGTGTGTAGTTCCCATGATCATCTATATTTCATTGTTTTTGGTTAACATGCCTTAATAGCTTGGGATTGGGTGCTTGATTCTATTGAACACCATTTTCTTTCCCAACATGGTTTATAATTTTTAATTTGTTTGATTTTTTGTGATATTTATATTTTATGGTTTGTAGTGGTGATATTTTCTGGGGGAGAGAGGTAGTCATAGTCACTCCAAAACTGCCTTCTTAATAGATAGATATACACAATATTTTTATATTTCTATTATATTATATTTTATTTGTTGTATCCCTTCAACATGTAAAATGCAAAAGATTAAGACACAATAAGTTAATGTCCATTCATATTAAAATTATGGTTAAATATATTTTTTATTTTCTATTTTTTTAAAATGTCTCTTTTTATAAATTCACAATTTTTAGTTTAGTTTTGAAATAAATTTTACTCAATTTTAATATTTTTATTTTTACTTTTACGGGGGAATAAATCAATTTTTTTTTCAAAATTATATAAGTAGGGATTGCTAAAGGTCAACTAAATTTTAAAACTCTTAATTTTATAGGAATTATGTCCATATGAGGAGATAAGTTCAATTTTGTCAAAAATACACTTATTAATGAATTTATAAATAAATGAATTTCGTATCATTAATTTGTTAACAAAATTTGACTTCAATTATTTGTCAATTTAAAAATTGAAAGAAAAAAAATCTAAAGAACACACATTAAATATAAAGTAAAATAGGATATCTCGAATTCAGTTTAGATTCACATCCCATTATATCAATGTTTCTACAGTTACTAATGAAGTTATACTTATGAAATAAAAAAATTATATTAATTAGCATTTTATATTTTCCATGCAATATTATCATTTTCTCTTTAATTTGTTATCAAATAAATATTATGTCCATTATTAAATAACAATTTTGAAGAGAATTTAATTATACTATTCAATAGACTAAATTATTTATGATTTTTGTGAATTGTTAAGCAAATCCTTAAACGACTTGATTTAAAAATGAGAGTTAAAATTTTCTCTTGAAGTGTGTCAAAAGTATTTGGAACTACCAAAATATGACTATTATGTTTATATTTCCAACACTATGGTACTGCAAAAATAGAGAGGGTGATAAATGGCAGCAATCTTAATTCTAAGAGTAAATTATATGAGAAATTACAATACTAAATACATTAATGACAAAAATTTGGATAAACTAAGTTAACTTTAAATTTGTCAACCAGTACTTCAAAGCAAATTTAGATTTGCACAAGTGGTCATGATACAAATTAAATCATCATTTTTTGTATATCTTTTTGCAAAAGCAAAACATCATTTTTCTATTAATGAATTAATGTGTGTTAAAGGATCTCTCAAAACTTATAGAGAGCTCTATTATTTGGAGAGTGATAACACAAATGGAATTTTGTAATATTCTTGTGACCCACTGTTTATTTTTATTTTTTGTGAAAAAAAATCACATCAATGTCTCATAAAATAGAGCTCTTTTTTGAAATGGAGAGAAAGTTAATCTAATAATATGTATTGTATCAACTTACTTACAAAATTATACATAGAAATGTAAAAGTAATTTAGTTATCACATATTAAATTTTATTCTTAGTTACTAATTAGTTAATATTACATAACTATTAAAATAAAAAAGAAAATTAAAATGTTAAATAATTCTCCTACTAAGTTTTTAAGTTATTATTTTAAAATTATTTACTGATCCAGTTTTGAAATAGATTTAAGTTCAATTTTAATGGATCAACCAAACACACAATCTCTATATCTAACACTTTAGTTTAGTTGTAATGATTCATTCTCGTATCTAAAAAATGTTGAATTTACACTTTATGACAATTGTGGGCTTCACCTTGAGATCTCATCTGCATATTGGGACAAATTTGACCTTAATCTTTATATAAAACAAAATAATGACAAATACAAAAGATAAAATTTTAATTACATAATATCTCATCGTAATTACTCAAATTACTAACTTGAACTTTGGAGTACCCGCTCGTAGCTGTAATCGTACTATTTCTATAATCACCTTAAGTTTATCTAAGATCACATACCAAGAAAGTCTTAAATAATTATTGTCTCATTTCATCAAATTATGTGTTCACAATAAATAAATAAAAAAATCAAAACCGGTATTATTTAAAACTTTAAAAATGAAAGTAAATAATTAATTTTTTTTTATTTACAAAAAGCAAGACTAAAGTTAAAAAAAAAAAAAAAAAGTAATTTAGAGAATATTGATTGGATTATATTAACTAATAAGCAGTAAAGCGGTGTTAATGGTAATGGTAAATGGTATATCCAATGTGGATATGTCCGAGAGAGAGAGAGAGAGATAGTATACATAAGGAGGGTTGTAGTGTAGGGGGGAGTTGTATATACAATTGATTGCTGTTGTAATTATTAGGTACCTTCCTCTCTTTTCTTTACCTTACCTTACCTTTGATATCATCGATTTCCATTTCCATTTCCATTTCCATTTCCATTTCATTCATCACATCACCATCATGACTACCGCTTCTGCTTCCGCTGCTCTTTCCACTTCTTTCTTTCTATCCAAATCTGGTAACTATTCTTCTTCTTCTTCTTAATTCTTTCTCGCTTTATCATTCTATTTCCTACGATTCTTCTAATCACATCACCTCTAACTGAAACCCTTATCCCCTTCTATTTCATGTTTTTCTTTTTTTAATTTTAAATAATTCAATTTTAAAGCCAATGTTATTTCTACTCAATCATATCTCTAATTGCAAACACTTTTGGTAGCATCATCCACAAACAAGATGCACAACTCTCATATCAAGATCAATCCACCAAGCTTCCCACTCAATCTAAATCTTCACCGGAGAATGCATCTTTCTTCATCCACAAAGCCTCTTCTTGTTCGAGCTACAAATAGGTTCGTTCCTTCTTTCTTCTTTGTCTGCACCAAACTACATTGATTCAATTCATTGCTAACCGATAATACTGTATCAATTCTTTCTCATAAAGATCTTTAACGTTGCTAATTCTTTATTTATACTATAATCATTGTTCTGTGTTTCTTTGTTCTGCGCCAATTTCCCCTTTTACTCATGCCAGTAACTCACAATAGATCGACTTGGATGGAGCTGAGAATTAGTTTTTCTTTATTATTTGCTGGGAACATTTTAGAGGAAGAAGAATATGTGGTAAAGGATATTTTTTGAACGCTTTCATGTCAGTTACATTCTGACCTAAATTAATGCATTTTTGATCGTCAACAATATTGCTAAATATTTATTTTATTTACATAGTGGATAATAGTTTCTTAAAGGCAAAATCACATCAAAGATCCTTTGATTTAGTTTAAAGTTTCAAATAGGTCGATTATCTTTTTTTCATGTCAAGTTAGTCCTTTTTGTTTACATCATTGAAACAGGTTTCATTTTTAGTCCACTCCTATTTCTAATTTAGTAATTTGTGTACATGGTCATTGGATGATATACTATAAACAATATTTCACCTCTCAGTACCACAGTTAGACTCTCCTTGACAATGAGGTCATAATCTTAGATAAAAAATAAAGAGGAGCACACAATTGATACAGCCAAGAAACGAAATACACCAATCATTGTTGAATTTATGAAGTATTTAGATTATGGAAATGGGACACAATGAAGATATTTTATTAATTGAACCACTACATATTCTTGAACTACAGTGATGGTGGAAGGCCCAGCAATGCTAGCGTCTTTGTTGGTGGCTTCATCTTGGGAGGATTAATCGTTGGCACACTCGGCTGTGTGTATGCACCTCAGGTAGTATTTGGTACTGTGACATACCTTTTGGTGTTCAATAGGATGCCTTGAAGATATATTTTTCTTACCCTTAAAATCATCATTTATTTTGCTATATAAGGAGATTTAATTTTTTAATGTCTCTTACTTACAGCGAACAGAGTATGAAGCATTTTTATTGGCACTTGACATTACATATCTATAAGATCTCTAAGATAACAGGATGTGCATTATAGTTTTCTTGAAAAATTAATGTGTTTCAAACCAGGATCTCACTTATTGCTTGAACTTGAATATTATTTGCTCTTTTACTCTTTCATAGATCAGCAATGCTATATCTGGAACTGACAGGAAGGAGTTAATGAGAAAACTGCCAAAGTTTATATATGATGAAGAAAAGGCGTTAGAGGTGAGCAGTGCTTTCTATTGATATCATCCTTCAGGTTATCTTATTTAGGGTCCTTGCCATAATGCTTGATCTTGATTGAATGTGTGCTGTCTCCTTTTGCTTAGAGGAGCAGTAACTGCTATTGGGTATATATATCCGGAAATGAACTGACCTGGATGCGGATTAGTTTTTAAAATTCTTATCAATTTTTTTATCTTACACATGTTTGTCAAATTTTTATAATTGTTATGCTCGAATCAATTTCCTGGAGGCATCTAGTTTTCACCATCCATTCTGTCGCAAAAAGTTTACGTAGGTATCCATGTCCTAAATTCCTAATACTAAGCAAGGGATTGGTCCTCGGAGGAGGCCCTTATGTTACCCTTGTTCTTCATGCTGCAACTTGTTGGTTTTAAGTGAGGGTATACCTTTAATGGCACACAAATTTTGCTTTGCTTGATTTGCAGAAAACACGGAAAGTACTGTCTAATAAGATTGAACAATTGAACGCTGCTATAGATGAAATTTCTTCTCAGCTTCGATCAGCGGATACCCCAAATGGGGTAGCAGTAAACTCGGATGAAATTGAAGCTGCCACATGAGACTGTTACTGTGATGTTGGCCATTACATTGTTCACTGGAAATATCGGTGGTACAAAATCCATTTTGAATTTCTTGTAATATCTTGCCATTTCTTCATATAGTAATAAACAAAGTTGATGGCTGCCTCTACTAGGTAAATTTGTCATTTCGATGGGAGGTTTCTTGTGCTCTATTTCTATCAGTACTTATTTTTTCTTTTTTTAGTGACAGAATATGGAAATAACTATTGGTAAACCGTTTATGGATTGTATTGTTTTAATAATCAGTGCTAAATTGCTTAGACAGTAAACAATATCACTTTGGATTCTCCTCCATATAGGATGTTGTCACTTTTACAGCAAACATGAAATAGATGATAACTATGGATTCATATTTTATGGTGTTTGTCGTATTGTATGTAGCTAATAACACCGTTCACTTTGCAATCTTGCCAGAGGTTAGTTTGAATCAAAGGCTAACTAAACTTTGCAATTTATGACAGTTTATAATATCCTCCATTTTTTAATTAAATAAAATAGTATACCCCGCGAGATAGTTTTATGTAGTTACACGACTTAACACACCATTAGGCTCACATAAAAAAGGAAAAAGGTGAAAGAAGAAATAACTAAATGTGTTTTTTTTTTTTATGTGTCGAAATAATTATTTGGAGTTATGACCACCTAAGTATTTCTATATACCCAGAAGGCGGAGACCTCAAAAGTTGCTCCATGTCACATATCATAGTGCGGCAGGGTAGAGTCGAGAGAAAAGAGTTTAAAAATTTCAGTCTAATATCGAAGGAGTACAGCATCGCCAAAGACAAAACATAAATTGTAAAGCTTATTTACATAAAATTCATAAAATCACAATTTTATGGGGGATATTGGGGAGTAAGTACACTCTCCAAGACCAACAAGAGATCAAACACCACATATAAAATTCAAAACATTTAAGTATATAAATTGTCTCTTATATATTCCACATTTAATCATTTATAATAATATAATCCATGTAAATTTATCATTCGCAATTTAACTCAATAAATTTATCTCAATTATAGTTATGTTAAATGATATACAGCTAAAAATAAAATAAAAAATAAAAAAAATACACAATAATTAATATACATATAATATCTATGGAATTGAATTTGATATTGTTCATTGTAGTGTTGTCACATTTGATTCGTTCGATTTTGATTAAATGGTTAAATTTAAATGTCTTATTTTATTTATTTTTAAATCTAAAATCTGAACTTAGAAATGTTGGATATGAATTAGACAGGCCAAATGTGTCAAATTGCACTTGAGTAATAGGTGGGCAATTTGAGTTACAATATCTATAATTATTCACTCATATACCACTTTGGACTACGTCCAACAGTGCCTTCACATATTACCAATAACATCGCTATCACTATACAATTAGGCAAATCTGAGTATTTCTTTTATCCCAATCCTTTCACGGCCAATGAGTAATCCTTCATTCCTTGTTCTCAACTACCTTTTAAGTAGTTCTACAATGTAACGTCATTTAATTATTTTTATCAAAATACAAAATGGGCACATATCCTTAGGGAATAAAATAACTGGTTATTTTTTAATCTTTTTTTATTTTATTTTATTTTTTAAAGCTTGGTTTTTAACATTTCAAAATTACAAACACATTTCATATAATGACACTACTTTTTTAAGAGAAATGATCCTATGGATAATTTTGGACCAAAAACTGCCCAACCAATATTGAAGTGAATTCATCGGTGTTGGTTAAACAGTGTGTAATTATCTAAAGATTAAGTATTATCGATTTTAAAAATAATAATCAAATCAATCTAATAATAATTATGTTCAACTCACTCATCATCATCTCTTTCCCTCCTTAAACATTATTTTATATTTTATATTTATATATATGTGGCTCAAAATAAGAATTCCAATGATATGAATACATGGATGTCAAAAACATTATCTTATCTTATAGAGATATTCTTACAACATATTCACCACTCATTCAGCAACCATAATTTTCTTTTTCACAACCAACTTGAGAAAAATCTACAAAGAAAAATATTAACCACTCATTCATCAACCATAATTTTCATTTTGCATATAAACACTCACAAAAGAGTTGTAATTCAGCTTGGTTGCATCTTAGACATGGCCACTACTCATGCAGCTTTAGCTTCTACAAGAATTCCCACAAACACAAGGTTTCCATCTAAGGCCTCTCACAATTTCCCAACCCAATGTGCCTCAAAGGTTTCATTCTCTCTAAAATTGTGACCTTTATGGATACTTTATTTCATATAATTAATTAATATAAAGTTTCTTAATTCACTTAACTTTGCTTTGATCAGAGACTTGAGGTGGCTGAATTCTGTGGACTAAAATCAACATCATGCATTACCTATGCCAATAATGCTAGAGACTCTTCCTTTTCTGATGTTGTAGCTGCACAACTCACTTCCAAGGTTATTTTCTACTCACAACTTTTATATATCTCATTGGATCATGATAGATTCCTTCATTCTTTTATGTGTCACACAAAATCTATTAGCTTTTATGATATTCTTTGTAGCTAAATTATCCTATTTAGATATACTTTTCCTCAACTGGTTTAAGATAAAAGTTGAAACAGTTTGAGGAAATAAAGGACAGTTTAAATCTCGACAACGGAGAAAAAGGCTTACATATCAGCTAATATACTACATTTGTCTATAAAAAAGATACACCCTTCCCTTAGAAAATGTTGGAATCAATACATATTTGCAAGGAAAACCAAAAAAAGATTGTAGATTAATGTCTCCTTTTAAAGCCATTCTTTGAAATCTCTCAAAGATGATTAAAGTCATTACAAATATGTAACACCTTTGGTAACTGCATTGAAGCTAAATAAATTCAATTTGCTTATGATTTGCAAATTATAATCAGGCCATTGGATCAATTCCTGTGAGGGGAGAGACTGTGGCTAAGTTGAAGGTAGCAATCAATGGTTTCGGACGTATTGGTAGAAATTTCCTCAGATGCTGGCATGAACGAAAGGACTCACCCCTTGAAGTAATTGTTGTCAATGACAGTGGTGGTGTCAAGAATGTAAGTTTTCAAATGTCATTGCTCCTTTAATTGGACTGAGTTTGTTTTGTTGCTACAGATTAATAAGCGCTTATATAAGTGTTTATAAATAAGCTATTTCTATAACAAAAAATCAACTAAAGGCAAACTATTTTCATATAAACTATAAGTTATTTTCACAAGTTATCTTGAAGAGCTTATAGAAAATAAGATGAAATCAGCTTATGGACATGTCATAAGCTTTTTTTATAAGCGCTCCCAAACAATCTTACAAGAGCTTATACCAGTGGATAAACTCAAATAAACCAATCAAAACAAGCCCTTAGTTTCACCGAATTTAATGTTATTGTAATAGTGACTTCTTCTTTTTTCACATTTTCAGGCTTCACACTTGTTGAAATATGATTCGATGCTTGGAACTTTTAAAGCAGATGTGAAAATACTAAATAATGAGACCATTACAGTTGATGGTAAACCCATCAAGGTTGTCTCTAGCAGGGATCCTCTTAAGCTTCCTTGGGCTGAGCTTGGAATTGACATTGTTATTGAGGTAAGTCCTCAACTATCTGCTTTATTTATTTCAAACAT
This sequence comes from Cicer judaicum, assembly GCA_037974835.1. Taxonomy (NCBI): domain Eukaryota; kingdom Viridiplantae; phylum Streptophyta; class Magnoliopsida; order Fabales; family Fabaceae; genus Cicer; species Cicer judaicum. The sequence continues at coordinate 1,702,823 of JBBPBS010000276.1, forward strand.
CATACATCAAAGGCCACAAAATGAAAATACAAGCATGTGATTGGTTCATTTCTTAAAAAAAATCAACAACTTATTTTAACAAGTGATTAATTTATGAGATCACTAATTTTACTTTTTAAATAATGTGTATCAAAGTGGAATTTGGATTCACTGTAGTCATAAGCTATGTAGTAACCACAATCACATTATATCAAAGTAGTTGGATGAAGTCAAGATATGAGCTTTCCATTCTTTATCCAACAACAATGATATAATGATAGCAGTGAACCTGAGTTCGAGTTTGAAAGTTTGGTAACTAACATTCCTCAATCAAGCGAAAATTTGTCAACATTATTTATTAATTATGTTTTTAAAAAAATGAATAACTTTTTGTTCAGGGAACAGGAGTGTTTGTGGATGGCCCTGGTGCTGGAAAACACATCCAAGCAGGTGCTAAGAAAGTTATCATCACTGCACCTGCAAAGGGTGCTGATATTCCAACTTATGTTATTGGAGTAAATGAACAAGACTATGGTCATGATGTAGCTAACATCATAAGGTAAGGTTTTGGTGTTTGTGTGCCTTGGTGAGCAAGATTAGTGTTTCAGGTGTTGACTTTGTTGTGAATGTTGAGATTTAGAAGAAGGGTATTGCAACTGAGAATGTCAATGCAAAATAGTGTTTTGTATTGATTGATTATTCATATTCATTCTTTTGTTTCTTAATGTACAGCAATGCTTCTTGCACCACAAACTGTCTTGCTCCCTTTGTGAAAATCCTGGATGAAGAGTTTGGTAAGCAAAAACTCTGATACTCATCATACTGAGGTTTTTTGTTTAAAAAAAATTGGGCACGATAAACTATTATTTATTAAAGTGACATTGATGTCCATTTTACAACTGCTCTCGAGGGAATTTGAACTTTGTTCCTTAAGGTTACAAGGTTAAACTTTTACCATTGAACTAAAACCTCATAATATCAGTAGTTAATATTGTAAGAGCAACATTTGATTCCTAGATCAAAGCCACTTAATTCTCTTTGATACATATTTCCAGGAATTGTGAAGGGAACCATGACAACCACGCATTCCTACACAGGAGACCAGGTACAAGATCAACCACGACAAGTTTGTTAGGATATACTATTCAATCTAACAACTGAGATTTTTTTTATATGTTATAATAAGAGTTGTTTGTGCAGAGGCTTCTGGATGCTTCACATAGGGACTTGAGAAGAGCCAGGGCTGCAGCACTGAACATTGTCCCCACCAGCACAGGAGCAGCCAAGGCCGTGTCTTTAGTGCTGCCGCAGCTCAAGGGAAAGCTCAACGGAATTGCCCTCCGTGTGCCGACACCCAATGTTTCAGTGGTTGACCTTGTGATCAATGTTGAGAAGAAGGGTATTTCAGCTGAAGATGTCAATGCAGCATTCAGAAAGGCAGCTGAGGGGCCACTGAAAGGTGTGTTGGATGTGTGCGATCTTCCGCTAGTGTCTGTTGACTTCCGCTGCACTGATGTTTCTTCAACTATTGACTCTTCCTTGACTATGGTCATGGGAGATGATATGGTGAAGGTGGTTGCTTGGTATGACAATGAATGGGGTTACAGGTTAGGTCACTATCCATATAATAAGTTTCATGTCATGTCACTAGTTTTTTTTTTTAAGTTTCCAATCCATTAGATAGATACAAATAGAACATCCATGCATCTTTTTATGTTGTTGCAATATAGATCGTGTTATTGATAGTTACAATGTTGTTAATTTCAGCCAAAGAGTGGTGGATTTAGCACATCTAGTAGCAAACAAATGGCCAGGCACCACTCAAAAAGGTAGTGGAGACCCATTAGAGGATTTCTGTGAGACAAACCCGGCCGATGAGGAATGTAAAGTTTATGAATAGAGGATGATCATTTTCTGACTTGATTATTACCTCTACCAGCAAGCCATTTGTTTTTTCCTTTTTGTTAATGTACTATAATCATTTATATGAGAAAGAAGAACAAATTTGTTGAGGCAGACACTGTGTTATGTGATGTCTGGGGGATCAAGACTAAGTTTAAATTTATCTGTGGTCAATAATGAGTTTCTCTGTAACAATGATTCTTAATTATCATTATGTATTTATAACAATGCACTTCTTCTGATATCTGATTTACAAGTCTTTGAATTGATTAATGCCTAACCAAGTCCGAGAAGTAACCTTACATAAAAATACTTGCTCATCCTTGCATGAAAATACTGCAAAACTGCAAATGTAAAAATACTTGATCATCCTTGCACGAGTATATTACAAGTTTTAATGGTGTTTGTATAGAATGTAATACAAGTACTAACATGTTCTTTGAGATAACTCCCCATTGTTTCAGTCTCATAAATCAAGTAACTTTCCCTGACAAACTTCGCTTCAGTCTCATAAATCAAGTAACTCTCCCTGAAAAACTTCCAAGATATATCCCGTAAGATAAATAATTTTATATCTAGAATCATTTACAATGAAGCTCTAATATTTGGTATTTGTACAAAAATAGCACAAAGGCTAAGACCAATAAATATTCAACGAAATCAAAGGGTCAATTTCAACAGAACTCAGCTTCTGTTACTATCTGTATCCTCTTTGGTTGCCTTCCGAGTTGATCTTCAGGTGACATTTCATCTCCATTCCTCTTTCTTCTTTCACTCCTTGATGGATCTTTCCTCTCGTCGATGAGTGAAAGAAATCTTTGAATTGGGCCAACATTAGAAGCAGGTTCAGACGGAGCAGAACGCCATAACAGTAACATAATCTGCAAAAAATATATGAGGAGAGCGATAAAGCAAGCCATCCCACAAATGATGAAAAGACCCCAGAAGCTTTTAAGCTGAAGACGATCTGAATCAATTTCAGTATTATCTAAACTACATGTGCTTCGTGTCATCCACTTATCATGAATCCGCTGCAGATCACCAGTTTCCGAAAGTTGTAGAATGGCAGTTGACAAATCAACAGCCAAAGGGGAGTCACGAGGGAATGCCTGTCACGCCAAAAAAAAAACACGAGTCTTGCTATTATAATAACATCGGCAACACAAATTCAAGATGATGAGTTAGTCAGATATGCATATATTAGCAATCCACGTTGATCAAATATGCAATTGATGTAAATGACGATCCACTTTTTCCATTTAAGATATTCGAAAGATAATATAATCACAGAATCACAGATGTGCAGAAAACATCCTAATATCTATGCTGAATTCAAATATCCATTTTCTTTTTTCCATTGACTATTGATATAAAAGGTAGAGATACTCACAAAACCCCAGCCACTTCTGGTGAACTCCTGACCTACAATCCTGAATGTGCATTGAGCTGATAAGAATATTTCGACATAGGGCCGTTCGTCTATAATAGCAGCAACACCTCCTTTCTTAGGACCAAGCTGAAGTGCCTTAGCATATTCTTCTGGAGATCCAAGTGCAACAAGTCTAGATTTGGATATTCCGATATCTTCAGTCAAGTAACGTTCCGCAAACGAACCCACTTGGAATCCTATAGGTTCATCACTAGCTTTCAAGCTATCAATGCCACTGATAGGTGAAGATAACTGCTGCACTGTGAGTATGGATGTTAAACTTGCAGTGTAGCTTGAATTAATGATCAAAACCACAAACAACCATATGAGCATCACACCGCGACCAAGACTACTCACTGTATTCTCTCCTGCAGAAGTAACGAAGAAAAACCTGATAAAGTTGCTTTATTATGTCCATTCAAGTTTCAACAAACAAAAGTAACTGGAGTAACACTTACTGTGAGAAAAAAATAGAGTAGACAGACTAAACCTGCATGCACGTAAAAATAGATGGATCAGAAACAACTGAGACTGCCATATTCAAGATGAAGACAAATGATATCCTGCAACTTCCTCACAAAATGCTAAACTGAAACTGTAAATTCTTAAATGCTTTCTACATCCTATTGACAAGAAAAATGGCACGTGAAAATCTAATAAACATGATATGAGAAACAGATAGGTGCTGCCTATGCTTTCCATTGAACAGCAGCTGAAACCACTTCTTATTGTTTGTTTGATTTCACTTTTGGATGATGGAAAATTGACTCTAGAGGTGTACAATTGATTTCGACATGTTTGAATGTGTTCGAATATAATTGATTCCAAAGTTGATTCTAACTTGAAGCTCAAATTTGGAGTTTTTACCTCTAGCATTGAGTTTTTACATGAATGTATCTAAACAAAAATTCATTCTACATTCAATCACTTTTAGCTAGAATCGATTAATTCAAAATTTAAATTTTGTCACTGCAGAATCAAACCAACACTAGTAGTAGTAGTCTTTGTTTATAACATATCATATATAAAAATTATGCAATTAATTAGCCAAGCACAGCAGTATGATAAAACAGATAAATAACTAACCATACTATGGTTATAAATTGTTGTTTAGGTGGACCCCTGAACTCATCATTTATCCTGTGTTCCAGAATCCATACAACTATCCCAACGAAAAAGAAGAAACAAGCAGTCACAATCCACATGGAAGGAGTGAATGGCTGCAGGAAAGACCAACCGCCGGAATTGATCTTCTTAAAAGGGGCCACCACAACAAGTCCAGATGCAGCATACGGCTGTGTAAAATCTACAATCCTTGTCCGATTTGTGACAATGGCAATGTCGCCAACAGCACCATCAAAATACTGAACCACGTAAATGAAAGAATTAGCCAGTTGAAATTAAATAATGGAAGTTAAAAACTGTTGCATACATCGAAGATCAGATTTATAAGCCAGTACTTACACCAGTGGTTATTGAGTTGACAAGTTCTGTGTAGCTTGGATTTTTTCGACCATCACCAAACGGCACAAATTGGTAAGGAACGGCATATGGTAACAAATTTACAGCTGCTGCAAATACATCAACGCAGAACCCTTTAAACGTATCAGTTCCCTTCACAGGTGATACAAATTCACGGAAACTGACTCGGATAGGCACACCAATTCTCAATTGTTTTCCATTGTTGGGGAAGACCCATCCACGGGGCCTGGATGGTGTTTCTCCAGGCCATATCACACTGTGAAGGTGCTGGTTTGCACTTGATCTATTAGGTGGGTTAGCATACAGTGTCTCGGGAGATACAATTGACAACCCAGAATAGTTAGACCAGTAGCCGATTCGACGAAAACCATTTCCAACAACATTAATGATGTCATAGGCCGGACGAAAAAGATTTTTATCCAAATCAAATTTCATTGGACCTGATAATCCAACAAAATCACTCTGCAATATGTTGTCCAATAGAAGCGTTCCGTTGTCAAATATGCTCATTGCATCAAGGTTAAGACCGCCACCCTTTCCCTTATCGTGCAAACTTGTGTAATTGGTACACGAAATGACCCCACCCTGATTGAAAAACTCATTGATAGCTCGTGCAACCAGCCAAACGGAATCATAAGCATGGAGACCATAAGAATGTAACCCTAAGGAACCACCAGTTAACTTGTTCCACCTGGTGAAAAATGCTTTTTTCCTATCAGTATCAGCCGTATGCTGCCGCAAAACAAGTGCTCCCTGCAGAGTATCCATTGTCTCCAAAGGAAGAGAAGAAGAATCTAAAACAGTGGAAAGCCAATCTGTGGCTATCCAGGCATAACCTTCCTGCATCATCCCAAGATAACGCGCCACTTTGAAGATCATAAATCCAGAATTAGAATGCGCATGGACAACAATAACTCGAGACTGCATCTGCGCCACATTCACAAGCAAATTGGTGATTTCACCCCTATCAACATCAGGTCCTGATTTGATCCCTGCCTTGTAGGAGATTCTACAACGCCTTCCTGCGAGCGCATCTTCTAATGCAGACACACCGTTTCGTCCATAATCATCATCTACATAAATAGCAATAACTTCCTTCCATCCATAAAAATCAATGATTTCAGCAACAGCAGTCATTTGGTACAAATCACTGAGTGTTGTCCTGACAAAGAAAGGGAACTGCAGCGACGATAGTGTAGGGTCTGTAGCTGCAAATGACAGCATAGGAACACGAAGCTCGTTTGCAACATGAGATACTATGTGGGAAACTACAGAAGATTGTGGACCTAGAATGGCAATTACATCGGTCTCCATGAACCGCAAAGCTGCAACGAATGGAATACAATAGGTTCACAATCACAAATCTTTGTTTAATCATGTGATTTTCGGTTAAACGCCATCATGTGATTTTCGGTTAAACGCCGTTGATCTATGTTTAATGTGATACTGTTATTTACGGTTAAACTTGATTGCCACTCAATAATAACTGAACACAACAAACTGTAAAAATCATAACCAACTTACTCAATAAGTGAACACAACAAAACGTAAATTGTAACTAACTGACTCAATAACTGAAGTTGTAAATTGTAACTAACTAACTTAACTTAATAATTGAACACAACAAATTGTAACTCATAACTAACATTTTGTCCTCGTGCATTGGAGGAATCTAATAAATGTTGATTTAGAAATGAATCTAATATTAATAATATGAGAGAATAGAGGGAATTAGAATACCTTGAATCATGCCATCAAAACCACTACAATTGGAAGTTTGCATATGGAGAAGAAGTTGAGTTCCATGAAGAATGTTGGAATTGGAGTTGATATCTTTGATAGCTTCTTCCATAGCAAGTTTCGCAACTTTACCAATGGAGGAATCAAAGGTGAAGATAGCTCCAATGTTTACAGAGGTGGGTCTTGAAAATGAGACATTTGAATTTGAATAAACTCCTCTTCCTTCTCCCAACACCAACACCAACACACAGTAAAAATAAAAGTAAGGAAATAAAAATAAATTCATCTAAAAAATCCGAACTAAACAATGCATTTGTGAAGCATATAGTATAGTATATCAGAAAATAGAAAACTTAAAGACACGCAACATCTAAGCGGTGAAAAGAAAAAGTTGTGTTGTAATTAAAACTGTGAATGAAAAAAATATTATGTTAGGTTGGAGTGAAGAATAAAAATAGTAACAAAGAAATGAAAGAAACAATATATTGGTATTGGTAGTGTTAAGAACACATCAAAAAAAAAATATCAGAAAGGGAATGGGAAAGGAAGTGGGGTTCACGTTGCAAATTGCAATTATTAATTAATAAAGTATCACCCACTCAAATCTTATCCCTCAACTGCTTCATGCACGGTATCATTTTACACATGGGAACACAACTCACCGTCTTTTTCAACTTTTTTTTTTTTTATTAAAAAAATTCAGATACAGAATAGGTCCTCATATTTTCTTACTACCAAACTGAACTCAACTTTAACGACTCTCCTAATAATTTCTTCACATCTCACCCTCATTTTGGGTATGCTAAATTTCACTTTTAATCGTTTAAGTTCTATAGAACTTTTGAAGAGATTATTTATGTTTCTTTTAGGTCCTTTGCTGTTACGATGTTCCCAAATTATAAAAATAAACAATTTTATATTGATTTTTAAGTTTTAAAAAAATATATTTATGATTCTTTAAATTTAAATTAACATTGAGGTTTAATCTATATTTCCTTTTTATCTCTGAGCGTCTTCTTCTTCTACTTTATCTTTAAATAATTTAAAATTTGTAATTTTAATAAAAAAAATTCAAAACATCAGTCATGTGAACTATTATAAAATTAACATAAGAACTCTATGATTCTGACAAGAATTAAAAATAAATGGTTGAAAATACATAAAAATCCACCATAAATTTACTAAAAATAATTGAGTTGTTGATCAAACATAAATGAATAAAAGTACAATTAAGTTTTTTTGAGTGTTATAATCTTTTTACTCTCTTTTTACTCTCATTTAATAATCTTTTGTGTTTGGCATTTGTAAGAAACATAATATTTGATCAAGTTCTCAAATATATCGGCAACTCATTTATTTTTAGTGAATTTACCATAAATTTTTTATTATTTAAAATAACTAATTTTTAATTCTTGTTGAAATAATGAATTTTTTATTTTGATTTTTCTCTAATTCACATCGTCGAAGTTTTGAATTTTTCTATTAGAATTGCAAATTTTAGGTTTTAAGTTATTTAAAGATGAAGTGGAGAAGAAAGATGGTGAAGAGATAAAATATGAAGATTAAGTCGAACAAAAATTAATTTAAATTTAAATTATAATTTTTTTTTTAAACTTAAATAATCAATTTAAGAATTATTTATTTTTATAATTTATTACATCAGTACCATTATATATATATATATATATTAACATTATAACAACACGTTTTTTTAAATTATACTTTTGTAAATAGACAATAACATAAGAAAAAGAAAAATCAATACAAATTTATTTATTTATTATTATTATTTTTTGAATATTTTCATAAATACAACCCTCATAAGAAAGTGAGAGAGATTAAATACACTCTCCGGTATATTTAAAAGACACGCATTAATTGAAGATAAAATAATCATTTAAATAATAAATGCATTTTTAAAGTCTAACTTTTTTTTATATAAATTAGACAAAAAAATCTCCCAACATTTTCTTAAAATTGAGACCAAAGATAATATTATTTATTTTTTTAAAAAATCAAGATATCTCTATCTTACCGTGACCATTTATTTTGAGTTAATTAAATTCATTTTAAAAAATAACTTCTCCTAATATATATTTCCTCGTAATCACTATCATAATCATTATTATGAGGAAAAACATCTAGTCATTATCATTGTTATAAGGAAAAGATAAATACTAATATGTTTTGTTGGATTTTGCTAATATGCGTCGTTAGAACACTTGATAAGAGATAAATAAGAGAAATCACCTTGAAAAACTCACTTTTTTAAGTTTTAAGGTATTTAATACATGTAGGAAAGATCAAACTCCCACCAAATAATTAACTAACTTAAATATTTATCACTTGAATCTCACCATATTGGTGATTGATATATTTCTACTTTAGGCATTTTGTATTGTGTAAATTAACGGGTACTAATTGTTTTTTAGTAAAAAAGGTATGCGTATGATGCTTTTCAGATGAAAATGTATGTGCATTACTACTATCAAAGAACTTTTGGGATTCCTTTCTTCACATCCCAAATGAAAAATACTTGATAGATGAACGATGCTGACGTCTTGTAAGGGACAAAAGTTGTGGTAAGAACGTTGAACACTTTAGCCAATATGCTATGATATTATTACAGACAGTACGCATCCATAATATGCTATCACACTTGTAGACAACTTTTTTTAAGGGGAGACACAACTTCTTTAAGGTCAGATTTCCAATAATATTAAAAGGAAAAAAATTTAAGAGCATGCTAAACTAGCTCGAACTAGTTTTGGATAGTCAAAAAACTAATGTTTCATGATTAGACCCTCACATAAAAGTGATTTTTTTAAACATTGACAATTTTTCTTTAATTTATTTATTTTTTAATTATTATTTCAAAGAATATTTCTTTTGCATATGTGTATAAACACTATACATTTAGTCTTATGACTATAGAAGACTTGTTCGACTAACTCTAGAATCTTCATAAAACAATCTGGACACAATCTTCATAAAAACAATCTGGACACAAAATTTAGGTTGCAAATATTGACGACATTTTTTGCATTATAGCCAAGCAATATATTGTTGGTTTTTAAGTCTCCATCGAAGTTTCATAACGAAAAATGTAACCTGTATGATAAAGACTCATAACACTAGACGAGGGACAAGAGAAGGAAGCAACATCTAAATAAACACAAGTAAAGCAACCAAAAAGATAAATTTCCTTGGTCAGCAACCAACGTATCCATTAGCCTCTCTGTATCCGTTAGTTTATGAATGTTCTAAGAATTCTGAAGGTTCTTTTTTAATGTAACTACTAGTATTTATCTGTAGAGGCATCAGGCAATACATGTCTGAATTACACAGCATTCAAAATAAAATATTTTAGAGTGCAGTGAGCGACCTTGAAATCGTAATCATAACTTGATTAGAGTCCGATCAACCATATCAGTACAATAACTCTTAATTAAGAAAAATGAAAGGCATTCTAACTCTTAAGACCAACTACAAAAAGGACAACACCATCAATTTTGTGATGCATTCTGTTAATTTTTAATTACCCAAAGGCAGATATTTCCAGCCACCCTAATATCCAGGGTTTTAGAGCTCATCATTATCTCCGTCGTCAATGACCTCCGCCTCATGTGATACACTGCATAAATACATTATTCTCAGCTATATCCATGTACATCTTTTTAAATTTTAAGAATCATAATAAATACAGGATTTTCACATAATAGTGCAGGTATGTTCTGACTGGCCAACTTGCAAGAATCTCGTTATGAATTTATTTTAATGTTCCTCTTTAAGGCAGGTCTTTCTAGTTTATCTTATCATTTTGGAGTATATGTTCGTAACATTTTAGATCCTTAAGGTAGGATAGCACAAACCGTGAAGAGTATTTGGTAAATAGCCAAGCCAAATGGATGTTAGAGAATTCTGAAGAGAGCAGCAACGGCTATGAAAAGCAAGTGTGAAACTGCCCTAATTCCTACATGTGTCAAATGCCATCTATAACTTACACATTCAAACTCGTTGGTCATTATTATAAGCCCCATTAGGAACAATAGATCAGAAAGGGAAGGCTCCTCAGACTAACAAAAGCTAGGATGTTTGTTCCCAATCAATAAATAAAGAATGATATGAACTAAAACCATACAAGCTTTTGGGTAGCCCAAAAGTTCACGACCACAACAAATGTGTATGTGCAGAAAATCAAGTGAATAACTTAGGTAAACTAAATTCTAACTATTATCATTGAAGCTACCTCGTCTGACTGCAGTGTTTGCTCAAATCTTGACAGAGAACTTTGCTCACACTTCCCACTGTAACAGATCCTTTCTTTATCAATTCAGCCAGCTACAAGACGGGGCATCATCAGAAATAATTCACCATACCATATAATTCAGATAAACACATGTAAAATAACTGCAGAAGAATCGAGAAAAATGAAAACTCACATCATCTTCTGTTTCTTCGAGTAATCTGGTCATAGTACACACATATGGTTAGTGCACAGCAGCAGTACTCAAGCTTTAAAGTCACTTCTTGCAAAAGCTAAAGGCAAAGCTTTGATGCGATAAATATCCCTGTTAAATAAATTTTATTAAAACATAGACCTAGTTGCCTCTTACCTTCCACAAAAAGAAGAGATGTCTTTTGAATATGCCCGAGCTTCTTGTTTATCTGCAAGAACAATATTTGTTCAAATAACTTTGATGACTAAAAAATAATCACTTGCCAAGGTATCAAAAACAGGAAAACAGAAAAACAAAAAGTAAACAACTAAAATGGTAAACGGTGGAATAAGCATGACAATGCAGCAAACTGAAATAATTCATACTAATTATTAATCATTAAGGAATTAAAGTCTTTAATACGTATACATGCCCAATGTGAAATAAAGAGTTCAAATTCAGGCATTTGCATTATACACAGCGACAGGTTGATAAATTGATATGTAAAAATTTTGCAGAACATGATTCTCAAATACTTGATGAGTCCAATTAAATTACAGCTACTTTTCCAGTTTATGGAGACTTCCAATCAGAATGCTAAATATATTTACATGAGGTTTAGTAATATTTACAAAACATAGTCGTTCTGACACAACAAGCAAGGCAATGATTAATCTCTTATCATTTTCAACTGTTTTAATGTGTCATTGCTATGTTGAGTACTGTAAAACCCAAATGTACTAGAATAGACAGGTGCAGCATTAAAATATAGCATAATAGTTTCTTAACTATTATCCTTAGTTGTTTTCCATGAAAACTTTAGCATGTTTTTCTTAAGGCTGAATAACTCATCAAGTAACAGTTCTTGAAATATATGGATCAGTTGGCAAATGAAGGGAGAAATTTCATGAAGTCAAGCATGCTAAACCAAGGGAAGATGAAATAGAGTGCATACTTGTGAGGTTATCCCAGTTACCCACTTTGAACCATATATGTGATGAATCTTTAAATATCTGCAGAAACAGTTGGAAACACAGTGCCAATAACGCCCATTCTAGAGTATCTTAATTATGTAACAGAATCAAAGTAATATAGAAGTCTTAGCAGATAAAGACGCGTGTAAATTTCTTAGAACAGAAAAGATAAACTAATTTCCATAGAGAAATTCATACACCGCCTATACAACAAAATGATAAGATAAGGAACCAATGCAGAGTAATTAAACAAGCACCTTGAGTGAGTAGTCTTGCATCTTTTCGCAAAGGCCATCAAGAAGGTCAACAACTCTTAACTCGCTAATTCTGAATGTTGTACAAAACAGTTTCACAGTTAAGGAGTCATTAGATGCGAGTAAGTAATGAGAGCAAATACATTGTTTTTCCTTCAGAGAGATCAACATATGGAGATGTAACTATAATTGTTTGAAAAAATGAGATGAGATGACCAAATGTTTCAGTGTCAGATTGAATTCTGGAAACCAAAAGGTAGAGGATTCAGTTATCAATCATCCCTGCATACTGTATTCATTTCAACAATTCCCTTTCCCACAAGCTTCTAATTAATAGAGAGGTATAAAGTTTAACTGTTGAAGCCTGAAGGCATAGGCCCATGCATAGGTATAGGTATATATAAGAGTGTATAATAAGCATAAGTGCTCAACAGACAAGCTATTTGTCTTTTCTATAGCAAAAGGAAACAACGACAACCATGTCTTAACTCTTATCCCATTAAGTAGGGTTGGCTACTTGGCTACATGGATGATGGATCAAATGATGATATAACATTCTATCATATAATATATCTCTTTCCAACTCATTAGTCTCTTATAGTTTTTCTAGTTCTTTCTCTATCTCTAGCGGTTTGACTAGTTTTCATTTGATCTACTCTCCTTACTACATAATCTACAAGTCTCTACTCCACATGTCCAAACCACCTAAGTCGAGTTTGTAATCTTTTCTACTTTACTATAAAATAAATTCAAATTGTTCTCATATAAGCTAATTTCATAAGCTATCTTGAAGATCTTATGAAAATAAGTTGAAAACAACTTATGAATACGTAGTAAGTTATTTTCATAAGCTCTAACAAACTATCTCACAATTTGTTGGGTCACTAGATAAGTACAAATAAGTAAATCCAAAAGTTATTACATCATACCGATAATCAATTAGCTTTCCTTGACGCTGGCCCTTGGAGTCCAAACGATGGCGCATATCCAAATGATTCCGCGGCCTTTCCTGTGTTGTGTAAATGCAAATGCAATGAATGAATGGATCATAACATATGACAGGCACAAGCAATTTAAATTGAATTAAAATAAACATGTTACACTGGAAAGCCCAATCTCTAGCTCCCCCTGCAACACAAAATAATGTAAAATCAAATCAACAACAAACAACATTTCAACTGTGATAGATGATTCAATCAATATCAATAATATAGTAATGAAATTAAATGAGTGAAATATGAATCAATTTGGGAGGAATGAAAAGAAAGAGAAAGAGAAAGAGAAAGAATGACAGAAATAGGTTACCGCAACAGCTTTACAGGCAGCACATTTGTCATCAACAGCGTGAGACATTCCGATGAGTAGTAGTAGGAAGAGACAGAGATGTGCCATTGACCAAATTGACCCTGAGATCTTCATATTCTCCGCTCGATCTACCTCTAACTGCTTCGCTAATTAGTAATTATAACAATTGATTAGTTGTGGTGATTAGTTAGTAATTATTACTTTGCTACAATATGGTTTCCACCAAAATGAAGTGCACATAGATAGATAAATTGAAGGCCACACCCACCCAGGTTTTCTCGATTCAAAACGTCCTTATTATATATACAACGTTGTTTTGAAGAAGATGGAGTCATCGACACTTACGTGTCATAATTCGATTGGTCCAGTTCATGTAAACAAATGACTAATGTATGTATAAAAATATTATAATTTTTTTCTTCAAATGTAAGAAAAATTATGCTTATATTTGAAAACCAAGGGAGTAATAATCTTTATTATTAGTGTTTTTATTATGGATCACTTAATTGGTAATCGGTATATAAAACCTTTAATCTTTTTAAAAGTAATAATCGATTACTTTTTTTTTTGTATTTATGAATAAAATATTATTTTATTTTATTTTGTTTCAATATGATATATATATATATATATATTATTTAAATTATTATTTTATATATAAAAATAAAAATATCATGACCATCTACTTGTAAAAAATGACGAACGTTGTTAGTTGAAATTTTTATCAATTAAACTATTTAACTTATAATTTATCTACTTTATTTAATAAAATAATTAAAAAATTTAAATCTTAATAATATATATTTTTTCAACAACACCTTCATTTAAAAGACATTGACGAAAAAAATTAAATTAAATTATATCCAAAAGCTGCTAACTTAACTATAAGTTATATACTTTCCAGTTCTTATTTTTCAACTAATCAAAAGTAGTATCCTATAAAATACATTTTTAACACACGCCTTCTGATTAGTTTAAGTTCAAATAACCTTTACTAAATTATTTATTCTCATATAAATTTAAAAGGGGGCTCATTTGAATATGCGCCGAGATATCTTGCTTGCGAACATAATTAATTTTCTATTTAACAATAGCTTTATAATTTATAGTTATTGTAATGAAAAATATTTCTTTTCCAGAATCATATCAACAAATTTATTATAGTATTAGTTTATTTATAATTTATAATGATATAGATTTTGGCCTCTTTTAGTAAAATAAATAAAATTTGCCTCTTCATTGAATTTATCAAGATGTGCCCAGATTTAATTTTTTAAATCTAACTACGAAACTAATTCTGACATGCTAAAGTTTTTTTTAACCGATAGAGTGAGATTATTAGGTCGAATAAAAAGTTGCAAGGTCGTAGTTTAATTTTTTGAAAAAATCAAGAGCTAAATTTAGTTTGTGATATGTTATTAGTTTTTTGATAGAAAGTTGATAATAACGTGTTAGTTTATTTTAAAATTTATTTTATTTTATTATATTTAAATAAACAATTAAATATATATTTAAATTATATTTTTTAAAAATTGACTTTATCTCACATCATATTTTAATTTTATGTCAAAAATAAAAATAAATTAATATATTTAAATTACTAAAGTTTAATATTTAACAAGATTATTAAAATTTAATAGAAAATTTTATGTAACATTTATAATTAAATACTTTTTCATTTAAATTTTTTGATATTGTCTATTAAAAAAACTTGTTATAACTTAGACTTGATGTAAATTGACGTAAATTAAACTGTAGACTTTTTTTTATCATCTGATTTATTATAAACTTTAATTAAAATACTTCTTGTTAATCAAAATATATATATATATATATATAAAAGAATTCTACTACAATCAACAATTAATCCATTGATTAAATTACAACTCAGATAAATATTATTTGAAAATACATAAAAATATAATTCTTTTTTTTATCTTTTATTTTTCGTGTGTGACTAGATCATATATCTAAATCTTTGTACCCACTAGGGGGATTCATTCACGAGGTAAGAGGGCTTTTGCCTCCACAAGTTATTATTGTGATTATTTGTAGAAACTATTTTTAATTTAATACATTTTCAAACACTTTATTTTCATAACAAAAATAGATGTTGTGTCCACCATCTTTTTTTATTTATTTTTTATTTTTATAATTATCTTTAACTTTTGTTTTCATTTTATTTTTCTTTTATATTTTTATGCACTCCATATTTCTTCTTTCTACTTTAGAGGATTAAATATCTTTTTATGTAAAAATATTATAGATTATTCTTACCCATTCTATTATAAAAATTTATAATATTATAAATGATTATTTTTTAATTTCTAATACCAATTAAATTTTCATATTATTTTTAATTAAAAACAATTTAAACATTTATTTTATTATTTTCTTTTAAGAAATACTATATTTATTTTCTTGCTTTTAATAAATAATATTTTTAGATCTGCCACTGATATCCATCCAAGATTTTCTCATACTATATATTATTTAATTATTTAAAAAATATTAGTAATTTTATTTATATATAAGTACTTTGATTTGTGGGTCTACCGAGACAAATATTATTTCTCAATGAAAACGGCGTAAGCAGACCCGTAAAGTGCAGTAGAGGTACAGCACATTGACAAGACAATAGCCGTTGAACTCGAATATGGCTTCATAAATCGCTCACATGCGGTATTCAATGCCGAGTTATCATTATTCATATAAAAAAAACACGATTATCATTACATGACATTTTCTCTTTTTAACATGATTCATTATTGTTTTTTAAAAAAAACATGATTCGTTTTTAGTATGTCAGGAGACAGATGTGAAAGAAAAAAAAATGTTAAAAAAAGTCCCATTAGTAATGAATTAGTTTTAGGTACATTGTAAAACAATAAAAGATTAAAGACCATACACTCTTAGAGATAAAGTTATTTTAAATTTTTTTATTTGATGTATCTGATAAGAAGTAATTAATATAAAATAATTTTATATTGATAATATATATATATATATATCCTTTAATCTAATAAATAATTTATTATATTTAATTTTATTGAATTTGAATTTATCATTAGTTAAATAAGATGAATTTTTGTCTATATAGCTCAAAAAATTTATTTATAACTTATTCTCTATGAAACATTTTGTTGTTAGATCATACTGATCGAAAATGTGAAGTAAAATATATCTAAGATGAAATCAATCAATATACATATAAGTTGATAATTTTAGACACTTAAGTGATTTTCTTTCGGCGAAATGATCCCATCCTCACTTTTAACTATTTGATTAGATGAAGATTGTAGAGTGATGTATACCCCCAGCTTTTCTTATTTTTTTCTCTTTATATATTTAGCAAATAATAACATTTAAGAAAAAGTGATGAGAAATAAAAGAAAGAAATGGGAAAGAAGAGGAGGTGGGTCGCTTTTTAATGAGTGGTGCGGTCGCTTTACTAAATTCCCAACCAACAAACCAACCCACAAAATTGTTGTTTACTTCTTTTTCTAATTCTTTTCTTTAATAATAATAATAATAATCGGTGCTCTGAAATGAAAAAGTAAAGTTGTGTGTGAATGAGGGTTTGTTAATGGATATACTCTCTCATAAGAGATGATATTATTTTTGTGATTCATTTATTTCTCAAGTGCATTACATTGTAAGTTTTCTTTTCCTTTTCCTTTCCCCTTTTTTCCTCTTTCCTTCTTTAGATTTCTATCACAGTTTCCGTTACTCACTTATTCGATTCGTTATAACCACTAACTTGCTTCTCCATACGGATTCGCTTTCTTTTTTTTTGTTAAACTCAAATCGAATTAATTTGCTTCTTCACTGCTCTCTGCAAAAATTATTTGCGCTTATGTCTACTAGGTATTATTATTACTCATACTGTTCTTAATTGCACTGCTTTTATTCACTTTCATAACTCTTACTCGCTCTTGTCTCTTTTTTTAATTGTTATTGTTATAATAATGATGTTAATGTTTGATTTCATTTAAAACTTGTAATTTTCACCATTTCGGCTCAGGATCTGGATTCATTGTTTGCTTTTGTGAATTTTATTATTATTTTACTTTATTTTGGGTCTCAAAGTCTGATTTATTCTTTTTTCCTTTTTTGGATGCATGAATCATAATAGGAGCCGAGCTTGTGTTCTATTTTGGTTGAATATTGTAAGATAGAGATGGGTTTTGTATATTTTGTTGTGAAAAATTGCTGAGCATAGTAATAATAATGTTTTCTGAAAGATTGGGGGCAAACGAAACTCGTTGTCAACAAGATTTCCACGGTTTGAGTGTGTCCAAGCGTCTTGTGAGGAGTGTCAGCCAGAAGTTGAGGAAGAAGAATAACAGAAGTTCAGAGGAAGAAGATGATGATGATGTTAATGGAGTTTCTTTGAAATGCTTAACTTTGTATGGTAGGGGTGGGGGATGCAAGGTAGGTGCTTACATTAGTGATGAATTTGGGGATTCCAGTAATAGAAGGAGATCTAGTTCTGGTGAAGAAGGCAAGGGATATAAACCGGTTTGTGGCCCGCAAGATAGTGCTGTTGTAGACTGCTTCTCGTATGGTGTGAGGGATAGGTTTTGGAGGAGACACCATAGAAAGAGTTCTGAACTTGATGAATTGATAATAACAAATAATAAAATGCATATATTTCTGCCAGATGATATTCTTGAGATGTGTTTGGTTAGGCTTCCGTTGACAAGTTTGATGAATGCACGTCTTGTTTGCAAAAAATGGAGGTCCTTGACCACCACACCTAGATTCCTCCAAATGAGAAGGGAGGGTTTGTATCAAAATCCATGGTTGTTTCTGTTTGGTGCTGTTAAAGACGGCTTTTGCTCTGGTGAGATACATGCGTTGGATGTGTCTCAAAATCAATGGCATAGGATCGATTCTAGTTTTCTTAGAGGAAGGTTTTTGTTCTCTGTTGCTGGTGTACAAGATGAAATCTTCATTGTTGGAGGATGTTCTAGCTTGACTAACTTTGGGAAAGTGGATAGGAGCTCATTCAAGACGCACAGAGGAGTGCTTTCATTTAGCCCCTTGACAAAATCTTGGCGTAAAATACCATCTATGAAATATGCTAGATCACTTCCTATATTGGGAGTTTTTGAAGTCAGTTTGGATTTTCCAAGTTGTCAAAGTCATCAAAGTCGGCAGGACAGACGTTTTCCGAGATCAAAGATTGGTGGGGTTTCAGACGTCTATGAGGATCCTCATAAGCTTTCAATGAGACGTCATTGCAGATCTACCTTTAATGAGACTGAAGCTTCGTCTTTGCCTAGTAGAAAGGCGCACAAGTTCCTGAGACAAAAAAGTGATCTTTCAAGCTCAAAGAGTAGTGGTAGAAGATTTTTGTTGATAGCTGTAGGAGGTCTGGGATCTTGGGATGACCCTTTGGACTCTGGAGAAATATATGATTCTGTATCCAATAAATGGACTGAAATCCCAAGATTGCCTTTTGATTTTGGGGTTGCTTGTTCGGGAGTTGTATGTGGCAAGATGTTCTATGTTTATTCTGAAACGGACAAGCTTGCAGCATATGACGTAGAACGAGGTTTCTGGATTGCAATTCAAGCCACTCCGATCCCACCTCGCGTACATGAATACTACCCCAAACTTGTATCTTCAAATGGCCGTCTGTTTATGCTCTCTGTGTCTTGGTGCGAAGGTGATGGTCAAATTGGGCGGCGAAACAAGGCTGTTAGAAAATTATGGGAGTTAGATCTCATGTATCTTACATGGACTGAAGTCTCAGTGCATCCTGATGCCCCAATGGACTGGAATGCTGTATTTGTGGCTGACAAAAACATGATTTTTGGAGTAGAGATGTTCAAAATATTTGGTCAGGTGTTGGATTTTTTCACTGTATGTGATGTGTCTGATATGGCAAACTGGAACCATATTTCAAGGAATCATGTAACTCATGAACTGGACGGTTCATCGTGTGCAACCAAATCGGTGGCAGTGCTGCACCTTTGAACTCCTATACACACGTATGCAGAACAACATAATCCTAAATATTCTCTGTATGTTGTTGTTTTGAGATGCAACATGATCGGTAAGTCTTGCCTTGTATTTGCTGCATATAATTGTATAAGGGCTACTCTTCTGAACTCTCGTGGTTCTTGGTTTCTGTGTTTTTAGTTCATGTACCTTTTAATTTAATTCATTTCACACTAATCATAAAGTTCAATCAATTTCATCCTGACTTTGAACTTGTATTTTTCATGTTAGCCGTCTGAGTTTCTGGAATTATGGTTTTGGAAATGAATTATCTTCATCTTTTATTCTCCTCAATTCGTATTTTCAGCATTGGATTTGAAATGAATGTAACTCGGCATTCTTCTATTGATAGTCGCATTGAATTAAAAATCTCCAGGTAATTTGGAATTATTTGGAGGGGGAGAAAAGGGGAGGAGAGAAAAATCTTGAGTTAATTTTAGTTTTCCTCCAACAGTAGAGGGATTTGAAGATGACAGAAGATGTATTTAACTTTTTTATATAGATAGACTTAAATGAGTTTTTTTTATCATATATTTCTTTTTTATTTTATTTTTCCTTAAATGTTCCATTCCCAAATTAAATTTCCGTCCTCCTTTTTGGTTTCAACATGAAGTCATTTCCCGAGAAAGCAATTTCCTTAAGAGAAATTTTTTTTATGTCAATAGAAAGTCGTTTTCTGGGGAAGCGATCTCAACTACGTTTTTTATGTCAATAGAAAGTCGGAAGTCGTTTTTCGGAGAAGCAACCTCCAACTGCTTTTTTTAAATATAACAAAAAAAAAATGCAGTTGGAGGGAGCTTTCCCGATAAACAACTTCCTATAGACATAAAAAAAATTTCTCTTTAGGAGGTCGTTTCTCTAGGGAACGACTTGTAGAAACCAAAAAATAGGGCATTCAGATAATTTAATTTGGGAGTGGGGCATTTAAGGAAAAAATAAAATAAAAAAGAATATATATATATATATATAACTCAGACTTAAATATGTTTTTATTAAATGTGATATTGAATATTATAAAAGTATAAAATGTAAATTTATATTTTATTTATATTAAAATATCTCTTCTCCCCTTTCTCTAATCGAATACAACACCTTGCTTCAGAAAAATAAAATAAATCAAACACGAATGAATTGTATTTTAAACAAATTAATTAGAGAAGAAAGGGAAAATGGCAGACAATGGAGTAAGGCTATATGTGAACCAGCGAGATGTAGAGCAAATGGAAAATAAACGAAACTACAAAGAAGAAAGAAAATCAAGGATGATTTTAAGAAGAAAGTGGAGAAGCTCAACACTGGAAGGAACAAGAAGCTCAACATTGTGAAAGGATATGGGCATAAAAAAAAAATATTGTCCTATAGTTATAGTTTTTTTGTTGTTGAAGAAACGGTCTTATTATATTCAAGTATATGAAATGAATAAATTTCATTGGTTGTAAATATTAAAGTGAATATGAATATAATGGATGAATGAATGAATTATGAATTATATTATTTTGAAGATAGAATTATTTTGATTTCAAATGCAAGATATGGGGTTATATTCTTTTTTCTTATTAATTGAAGTGTATGGAAGAAGCTAATACCGTTTGTTATCTTTCATATGAAACTTGTGAAAGAACAAAATAACAAATCTTGTTGAAAGAATATCAAATCATAAAAACGAAAAATAAAAACTAAATACTACATTATATATATATATATATATATATAGGTGACAGGGCTGGTTTTGAGATTTCAGATCTTGTAGGTGAATCAATAAACTTGTCATATTTTTTTCTTTTTCTTACTAAACTTTACTTATTTGTGTTTGATAAAAAAATGTAATTTACTATAAACTTCAACATCCTTCAAACATGGATGGTGTGAATGTGGTGAGTTATGGATCTAAATTTGCATGTACGGAGAATTGTGAGTGCGTTGGGCCTAATGAAATTACTATAGAAATAAAGGGTATAGATTAATCATACCCAATCATATGCCCACAGGTGACCCTAATGTATTATAAATCTAATAGAAAACAAATTAAATAGAGAAAAGGGAAAATGGCAGACAATGGGTTTGACTTTTTGTGAACCAGCAAGTGGCAATGAATCTACAAAGAAGGAAGAAAATCAAACATCAAATGATGATTTTAAGAAGAAAGAGAAGAAGTGCAACACTCAAAGGAATGAGAAGTTCAACATTGTGAAAGGAGCTGAATATGAAAGGGCAAATAGCTTCCAAAAATATATGCAATGAATAAATTTCATTGGTTGTAAAGATAAGTTGATACAATAAGTATCTTTGAAAATAAATTCAAGTACTTGAGATATTAATTTGATGCTTCAAATTTGACTTGCGTTTCGAAATACAAATCGGATTTGATAAAAGGTATTACATTCTCCAAAGTTGTTTTGGATGAAATTTGGATCCTTCAGTCTGTTAGAAGGGGTTTATGTATATAGTATGATCGTTATTTCTGTTCGATGTTTTTATCTTTGAGTTTAATCAACTTTAAAAAAATATTGTTTACTTTTTTATTTTAAAATTTATGTTTTCATTTAAAGATTCTAACGACAAATCCTCCATCCTTCACGAAAATCTGGAGATGTGATGGTTTTTTCTTTGAAAGCATGGACCCATGTTCCTTTTATATATATATATATATATATATATATGAATTTGTAATGACTAATATTTAAGTAAAGTGAAAAATATAAAACTCGATGTTTAGCAACCAAGATGAAGAACTAGAAACGGATGATAAAAAGAGAAACTTTAGAGACAAGAGCTCAAATAGCTGGAGTATAAGGAACCAAATCTGATGATTTAATAGAGGCAAAAAGCAATAGAGAATCATCACAAACAAATGAAGACCTCCAAAAAGAATGGTAATTTTGTATACAATAATCCCAGGGCTACAGTTGGATCAATAAATGCATACAACACAATAACATGCCATAGGTATAATCCAAAACTGATTGGAAAAACATAAAATTACATACAGATTTCTGTTGTCATAAACATCACAGTGAATCATTTACATCAAACATATGCTGATCACATGTTCGGAAAGATTCCCGAGAAGTTGGGTATCTTATCAACATGCTTCAAGGCACGCTCAGCGATCTGCCTAGTTCGATAATCACCGTGTTGGAAAGCGTCCACAAGTGCTGTACTCACATTTTGATCTCCAGAAACTTCGTACGCTATATCGTCCGTTCGCAACAGTCTTTCCACTGCCCAAACTGCCCTCCTCCTCAAATTTTCTGTCCGTTTCTCGAGCAGCACACCAATTATAGGCTTCACTCCCTCCGCATCGCACAAAACCAATACTCCTTGCTCAATATCTACTCCATCGTCTATTAGAGTACATAAGGCTGCAAGGGATGCCTCAACCACATTCACATTTCTGTGGTCCAGTAGAGCTACTAATTTTAGGACCGCCTGTCCTTCGTAAAGACAAAATGTTTCTTTTAATGAACACTTCCCACGGTGGATCCTACATAATCCGGTAATGATTGGTGGTTTGCTGAAACATGAAAAGAATGAAGCACAAAAGGCCGGTTCTGGCACCTCGGGCAATTTGGTTAAACTCTTTGATTCTAGCGATAAATTCTCCAAAGCTGTAGCAGAAACCATCTGTACATTATCAAGCCCATTGGTCTGAAGCAGTTCAATGAAGAGTGCAGTAAGATTTTGATCACGGCATAGTGCGACGGCATCAGGCTCATCGGCCAAGACATATGTAATCCTTGCAACAATCTTCATAAGTCCTTCAAGAAATGGTGTCACGAACCGAGTGCCTCTGATCTCTCCCTGTCTGATGGCAATAACCTTTGATATGGCCATCAGAAAAGCCCCTTCATCCAGTAGCTGTCTCGTGAGGCCCAAATCCCTCTCGGGTAGATCGGCTAAGAGGCCAACAGCAGCTGCCTGCTCTTCAGTGATTCCTATATTTTCTGATATGACTTTAACTAGACTACTAAGTTGTCCCACGGAGCCACGAAGCGCATCGGCTAATTCCTGGCCCATGTGGGGAGACAAATTCTGAAGAAGTTTTATGGAAGCTAAACGAAGATCTTTCTGTGGTGCCTCGATGAATTGAACTAGACTGATAGTGGCACCAGAGCTTTTGATAGCAGCAACAAGACTGAGCACTGTAGTTGGAGAACTAGCAAGTCCAACAAGAACTTGGAGAAGTTTACACTCAATTGCTGGACCAGTGTTGCTTATAAGATGGAGTAGTTTATGAATTATATCCTCGGAGACCAGAGTTTGGTGATCAGGTCCAAGTGGAATCGAATCAAAGTCTTCTCCCGAATTCACAACACTGGCAAGAATTGTAGCAGAGACCTCTTTTAGTCGCGTCGGAAGCAAATGAGGTCCGACTGCAAAAAGGTCATTGACAAGAGGGGAAAGTATTCCGGCTTCTAGTAAAACCTTTGCACTTGGCTCACATGATGATATCTGATTTAGTGCCTTTAGTGCAGCTTCTCTTGACTGCATATTGCCACTTTTCATGATACTGATCAGAGATGAGCCTACAGTTCTAGCAACAAAGACTTTAACATCATTGTCCAAAACCAGCTCGCCAAGGATTCCAGCCATGGACAGTTTGGTTTCTGGTGGACCTGCAAATATTTCAACGAAGAACAAGATGATGCATTAATATCTACAAAAGAATACGGAGTTCTACAAACAAATGACACATCTTGATCCCAAATATTTATTAGGGGAATTGTTATCAAATCGAGAACCGGAAACCTAATTTCCAAACCGTTCCTTAAATCTTACTATGAATCATAAGATACACAATCAGTAAAAACATGTCACTTTAAAACAAGTGACATAGCAAAAATATAAGCTAATATATAATATACAAAACTGAAAATAATTCAAGATTCAAGTCATGAATCAAATCAAAAAAGATAAGCAGTTGACTATACAAAGCTGGTAAAAAATAGTGGTTGACTACACTATGTTCCCAGATAACATTTCAATATTACTTGCAAAAGAGAACGGTTTTGATCTGTTTGGTGTGCCGGTTATTTAAAAGAATAAATTCTACTAAACTCCTAAAATCCTAGTAAAGATGGGGAACTGATTTTCACACCTTAAAAGTCGAAAATAATTTCTAGAACTGTAGCAAACACTACAAGAAATACCTTTTGAAGAAGCTATTTTTCCACCCAGAAGTTATTTGCAATCAGCCATAAAAGACAAAAAAGGATAAGCATATAAATGATATCAGTCTTAAGTTGGAAGTTTCTTTAAAACATCCTTCATATAAGTGGTATTCATTTCACACGTTCCTTGAAATATTCGTACAACAAATATGACTTTTTTTTCTTAATCTTTGATGCAAACCAGAAAACTCAGGGAATGAGACAGTAAAAAGGAAATAGGTACAGCTAGTACAATATGTGGAGCATACTGATATTATTATTGATGAAATGTGATAACAGCAGTAGGGAACAATCTCCCTGACGACTACTCCAGAGCTCAGCTCCTCAGAGAATCTGCAAATTCTCTGCCTATAACAGAAAAATAACTTTTCCCATATAACAGAATTCCATGCTCATCCCACTACTGTCCGAGGTCTCTCTATGCCACCTCAGCATGCTTACCTTGCTTCCTATTCTTCCTCGCATAAACCCTCCACACTTTGGGTTCATTATGATTGTCTAAGCCCATTTTGTCACTAGTGGCCCTATTAATCTTCCACATTATTCCAAAAAGAGGACACACATATACACCATTTTTACAATAATATGTGTTAGATAGCTGGGATGCTGTGTAGCAGTTTATGCTTTCTTGAGAATTAACATAAAACAGTGAGCAAATTAACCACGCGACATAGATATGATGTGCTATAAATCAAAGAGAAGTGTTAGTACCTTCAAGAAGATGAGTCAGAAGAGGCTGCAATCTACCATTTTCAGCCATCTGCCGCACATTATTCTCATATTTTTCCAGATTCTCCAATGTTTTATCAGCCTTCTCAACAGTGGAAAGGTCTTCCGAATTGCTGCTTGTCATTCCAACTAATATAAGAATAGATCCATTGATTGAACCAATTTTCTCACAGAGGGTTTCAGATTTTGAGAGTTCATAAAGCAAGGAGACAGCCTCCTCTCTTTCTTTAGAAAGCTCGTGAGAAAGGAATTTTACCACCGTACGCACAGTGTCCCCTTCGGCCAACAGTTCCTTTTGAGCAAAAAAGAAAAAATGTTAACACGAATCTCCAAAAAAGCACACTGATGATACCGAAATAAAACTTATAAAGGAAATGAAATGATAACTAGCAAACCTGCAACAACCTTATTTTCATCGTCTCCTTCTACCACAACTCTAAGGGTTTCAAGAGCTCTACAACGAACCTTACGGCTGCTACTCTTCAGCATATCGATAATCATTGGTATAAGCCCTGCATTGCGGACAACATGTTTATTCGACTGACTTCTTTGGCAGATGTACTGGACATACCTCAATGCCTGAAGGGTTTCCTTTTCTGGACTCCCCGTATTCAATGAACGGCGAGCCATATCCAGCTGTGCAGCTTCATTCCTTGCAGTCCACTCTTCAATAGTGTTCCGCAAAGCCATACTAGGATTCAATTCCGTGCTTTTTAATTCTCGCAGAGTCAAGGGGCAAACCAGTTTCCGTCCACTCTCCCTGCATTCCTTGAACCATTTTTCAATTGCTTTGCGTTCAAAAGTCTGTCCAGTTTCTAAAGTAACAGGATCACGCATAACTTGCTTCGTCAGAGGGCATACAAAAGCATCATAAATAGGCTCAACGTGTAACCTCTCAAAAAGAAAGCTATCATCTGACTGACTTCCAGGGTCATTACTTCCATCCCAGCTAGCAGACATCATATCTCCAGTTACCTATTTCCACAAAGAACAATGACATTAAGTTATCAGTGGCTCAAATAAAAAACATAAGGAAATTGTTTCAGAAGTCAACTGTGAATCAAACGAAGTCAGAGCCCCTCTGATCCTTACATCCAAATTACTACTCCGTCCTTATACATAGAACATGCTTAAGATTTTTCTTTATCCTTTTTACAAGACTTCTTTTATATTTTCAACTGCATTAATTATTTAATCATCGACATACCCCCAATTATATGACATTTTTTTCTGCAATAAATACTATGATGAAAACATAAATTAAAGAATAAACTTGTAAAACATTACTAATTATCAAAAAAGTTAATAAGTAGTGAAGGAGTGATAAACTTGTAAAACATTACTAGTGAAGGAGTGATAAGTAGTAACAATTTATCCAATGCAATGACAAGAAATTGATAAATTATACAATAAATGCATTAAATGACTAAGTATCAATAACTGAGAATATCATAAAGATTACACAGAATTGCATATTCTCTCAGTAATTTAGAAACAGAGACTTACCCAAATTAGTTCAGCTTAATTTTCATGAAAAATATCTTACCAAATTGGGGTGGGGGTGTTTTAAGTAATAAAAAACTTGTTGATCAGAAATAGAAACTAGTAAGTTAGGCGATGATTAAGGAAAATAAACAAAGAAAATCTAATAGAGTGTGTTAATTATGAAACAAATCGATTAAGAAAAAACAGTGTTAGCTAATCAATTAGAAAAGCGTACCTGTGTAAAAAAAAAA
>JBBPBS010000276.1:1730084-1754151 GCA_037974835.1 Cicer judaicum
AAAAAAAAAAAAAAAAAAACCTAGTCTTAGTAAATAGTTCGGGAATCAAAGAAAAAGCGTTGAAGGAAAGTTGATTGTAGGAGGAAATTGTTGGTGTGGCATGGTATAGGAACTGGAATTGAAGGAGAAGGAGCAGAAGCGAAGTTGAGTTGAGAGAGAGAAAGCAAAAATTGAAAAAGTTGGTTCAAATATGTAAAAATGATATTTTTGAATTATATAAAAAATAAAAAATAAAAGAATAAAAATTCCAGCGAGAGAGAGGTTGACTCGATGCAAAAGTAGTACTAATGGTCAATCAAAGAGAGAGAGAGAGAGAGAATGAGGCAAGCAAACAATCATCAACAATCAATTATATAACAATACTCCATTGCATTTCTTTCTATTTATAAATATATTAATATACATAAACCAGGTTGGCTAGTGCTATATGTCTGGTTTTACCGGTTTCAGTATTTTATTTTTGTTTTAAAGTGGAGTAATAAATACTATCTCTGATTTTGCCGTAAAACTCCAAGGGTTTGCTAAACTAACGAGTGTTTAAACACTGCGAAACCAAAAATATTCCTAATTATTTGAATTAAGTGTGAAGTTGATTAACCTCTTCAAAGTATTATATCTTTTATTAAAGAAATTATAGTTTAAGTGTTTAATTTAATATGGCGTTAATGCTAAAAAAAAGTTATATTTTTAAATAATTTTATATTATTATCCAATAATAATTGTTAAATTATTAAAATATTTAATTTTTATTGTAAATACTTTTAAAAGTAAATTCATAGTTGATTATAGTGTATTAATAGTATAAAAGTTTTTTATATTAAAATTAAACTCCAATAATAATATATAATAATTTAGTTTAAATTTCAATCATAAATATTAATTTTAAATAAAGTGAAATCAATGTTATACCATATCAAAATTGAGTTTGTTCAATTTACTTAATTGGATCACTTATTTGATTCTTATACCTTAACAATTGTATTAATAAAAAAAAGATTCATCAAAATACTTGTGAATATTATTTAAAATTCATCGTACAAATAAAAAAATTGTCAATATGATTTAAAATGATAATATTAAGGATCATACATTATTATACACTATTAATATGAATAATTTTATATTTATAATTAACATAAACAGTTAATTGAATAATTATTTAGTAATAAAAATTATAATTATATATTGATATCATAAAATTAAAAGTTTATATTGTCTGTTAACTTAAAAATAATTAGTATCAACAATATATCATCATTTTTCTCTTTTTTAAAAATAAAATACATAAAAAAAATAACTATCACATCATTTAAAACGCAATAATAGGAAGAAAAAAATTTACCATAAAAAAATTATAATATCATTTATTTTTTAGGGTATAATCTATATCTTAATAATATTTTTTTAAAAAAATGATAATTTTTTTCATGAAATAGTAATGAAATTCAAATTAAATCTAAATATTTTATTAAACAAATATAGCACTTTTTTTTAAAATTAATTTATTCGAAATAGCTTTTATCAAACACATTTTTTGTTGAAGCTTGTAAAAAAAACAGAGTATTGTCGTCAATTTATAATAAGAGTGTGAGGAACAATTTTATGTTCTGTGAACCCCAAAATCAGAGTGAAATTCGATGGAAGAAGAGAGAGAGGTTTATGTGAACGATGAAGCAAGTGTTGTTAAAGCTGAAGACAAACTTGCTTTGCAATTCATGGATTCACTTCATAACTATCTAACCCTCTCTCATTCTTTGTCTTCCACACTTCGACAGGTCAAATTCAAAACTTTAACCTAATCAAATTTGATTATCATCATTAAATTAAGCCCTTTCAATTTTTTGTTATATTCCATTCACTGCTTTGACTTTTATTCAACTTTTACTTCATGGGTCACGACGTATATTATTCTATTCAAATCCATCCCTTGTTTTGATTCATTATTTACTATGTATTGTTCATTTCACTTTTGGATGAACTAAAATTGATTTCAGATGTATAGAAATGATTTTAACATACTGGGATGTGTTTGAGGATAATTGGTTTTGTCTTAGAATTGATTATAACTTGAAGCTATTTGGAGCTTTTGCTTCTGTAATTAATTTTTAGCCTCAGACTTATTGTTCGACTCCCTTTTATGTGAATCCATCTTCATGTTACATTCAACTCAATTTTAAGCATAATTAATTTCACAAAACCAATTAATTCCAAATCAATTTTTGTCAAAGCATAATCAAACATACACTCAATAGTAGTTGGTTTGCTCCACAGCTTATAATATATGTAACTCAGTCAAATTAGATACAAAAATATACAATTTTTTTTTTTTGGTTTTCTTTGATGCTGTATGTATTCTCTCCTTTTTGAAATCTATTAGCAGATAATACAATGGTCCATACCTCGTTGATTTGGTAACCGTCTTTAAAATATTCGCAGGGATGGATGGATTTAGCAAGTGCGAGACATTCTATGGGTACTTCGCGTGTTAATAGTTCTTTATTGGATCTGAAACTCCATCCAGCTGCTACAACATTGAAGATCACCGAAAATGATGGTAAAACTTGTGTTTTATAGTGAAGAATGTGCTTTCACTTGTTTCTTTATGACACCTTTTTGTAACATGCACTTTATAATAATAAGATAGATGGAACTTCTGTTTTAATATATGAACAATTGCATTTGATTCAATAGGTACTCAACCACGCTTCATGTTGCAGAAATGGGTATCCTCTGAACATGAAAGTACTCAGTTAGAAGACAAGAATGAGCAGCCACAAGATAGTAATAGTATGACAGCGTCTGGTACGGATTTTTCTCCCTGCATTCCAAATAAACCATATGTTTTCCCGTTGAATGTTGGCATTGATAGTGTAAAGGGGGAACCTATGTAACTGAACATATTCAAAACATATATTTAGATGTTAGCATTTTATAATTTCAACTCTATATTAGGGTTAATTATGAAATGAAATATCAAACATACACACTAGAACAAACTTCTACCTCACTGTTATCTCATCATTCTGCCACTATATGCTTTTAGTAGTATGTTTGCCGTTTCTCATTTTTTTGTATATTTGGCTTTGCAAATTACTGAGGCGGCCATTACAAAGAACTTAATGGGACTTGCAGATAATGATGAAGTAAGTATTCAATTTTTTTTTATCACTTCCCGTTTTTACTTAAGATTCTCAACAAGTTATTATCTTAGCATTTACATCTAGAATTGCATTGGATTTCTAATATCTTTGCTCTCATGGACTCACTGATTGAACAACTTATAGATTTGGCTATTTCAGTCATTAACACAAGTATTTGAACTGTCAATTGAATTACTATTAAAATCTTGTTAGTTGTTTTTATAGGTTCAAAAAGAGCGATTCAAGTCTTTGTCAGTCTTTGGAGTTCTAATTTCCCCAAAGCTTCGCGCCACCCAGCTGTCATTTGAGAAAGGTGGATAATATAACTCTAGATCTTAAATCTCCTTACTTGTTTACACCGTTTTAGTCATTTGTTTCAGTGTTGTCAAATAATGTTTATATCCTATAGCATAGCAAAATTTAATTAAATCGCTATTGTTCCATAGTATACTATACATTATTTAGTACAAAGTGTTGTTTCTATAGCATTGTAGCGTAGCAAAATGCAAATAAACCGCTATTTTCTGTGATTGACAATATCATTCTGTTATATTTGATATTTGACAGCCCGGTTAACACATTCTGTCTATTGAAATTCTTTGCAGCACTAGAAACACTCATTGAACTAGCAAATATGCGATCATCATTGTTAAACTCTTTTCATCAACTTCAGCAAGAGGTGGAAGATACCAAAGAATGAAAAGGTAGCAATTCCTTCAGTTATTTCATCTCTCTTCTACTCCTATTTTGCCTTCACATACTTAGAATGGTGTTGGGGATTTCTTTCTTTCAGTTGCATCAGCATATCAAGACTATGGTTTTTATCTGTTTATTGCACTGGATATTATCTAAGCAACATATATTGTGAACAAATATGAAAATAAATAAATATAAAATGTAAGAGTGTGTGAGATACTTGTGTAAAATTATGCTCTATCCACTGTTGCATAAGATAATTTAATTTTGAATATCAGTCCTTTTTCTTTAACATCGAGACCCTTTTGCTTAAAATTGAACAAATTTAATATAGGAACTAGGTATGCCATTGTATAAATAAGCTGTCTGTCTAGATTTTTAATAGTCGTGATCATCGTAAGGTGGTTGTTTGTATCTATTTCTTTCCTAAACCCTCAAGCTCTAAACAGACCTTGAATGAAATTCCTGTAAATGGGGCCAAAGTCTTTGATCTTTCCTTGCACCTAAAGCTGAGAGGAGAGACAGAGAGAAGGAAGTTTAAACAATTGATGTAAAAAGATAAGTTATTAATTGTGATATAGTCAAGAACTGGAAATATTTCTTTTTGACACATTGCTAATTAATTTCTTATACAGGTTTGCAGTGGCATCAAATATGGACAAGAAGATTAAAAACAAAATATGGACAGTCTGATTACAGTACTATGGACTAAGCGTTGCAAGATTTGGACATTCAATTTATTGATCTACGATTCAGAAGACCCAGTGTTCCTTATTTCATTTTGCACCCCTAGTTTTTGTGACAATCTACATAAACTTTGAACAGTTTTTTTAGGACACCGTCATGAAAAGATGAAACAAGTTCAAAATAATTTTTCTATTCCCTGTTTATTCATTCTGTGTTTTGTTTCATTTTTTCTTACGTGTTCAATATATTCGATAGGACACTCGCCCTCTGAATTTTGCTAAAATGATCGAATAAATAATTGAAAATTTATCCCGAATTAAACTTCTGGTGGACGACCATGGATGCCAGAGCATAATTCTTCCAACCACAGAATACATGGCAA
The DNA here is from genome assembly GCA_037974835.1 of Cicer judaicum. NCBI lineage: Eukaryota > Viridiplantae > Streptophyta > Magnoliopsida > Fabales > Fabaceae > Cicer > Cicer judaicum. The sequence continues at coordinate 1,734,990 of JBBPBS010000276.1, forward strand.
CATTTGGTGACTCTTTTTTTACCACAGAAATTAGCACAACCACAATGTATGAGATCAATCTTTCATAAATATTATCGAGATACAAAAAAGAACAGCAAATTCGAGATTAATGGTTCATGCTCTGCGGCAACCAAGAAGACCTCATAGGAATGCATGTAATAAACCCAAAAAAGAATAGGAAAGCAACCAAGAAGACCTCATAGGAATGCATGTAATAAACCCAAAAAAGAATAGGAAAAAAAAAACCTTTTGCATGTGCTTGTCATTCAATTTAGTTGTACATTCACACCATATGTTTAACGCTTATCTCCCTCTCACATAAACCCCTCCCAAAAAAATATAGAAAAGCTCTCTTGAAAATAATACATACCATACAATATTACCGTCCAGCATTAGTTCTAGCTATACACAAAAAAATAGGCTATCATGAACAATCAAGGAAATAGAAACAACAACGAAAAAAACAGGTAAAACTTTGATTGCAGGCTAGAACGCACTCCAATTATCAGAGCCTTTCTTTGGAGAATGATTCTCTGAAGTGACCTTAAATGGACCAGAGGAGCCGAATGGATCAGAGTCATCGAAAGAGAATGGAGCACTATAGCCTAAGTCCTTGGTGCTGCTAATTGAGTCAAACCTTGCATGTCCCTGACTACCGAAGCCAAAATCTTTGCTGCTACTCATGGAATCAAACCTTGTGAGCTTCTCAGGATTGTAGCCAAAATCTTTGCTGCTATTAATAGAATCAAACCTTGAAAATTTCTCGTGATTGTAGCCAAAATCCTTGCTGCTACTTATGGAATCAAACCTCGAAAACTTCTCCGGATTGTAGCCAAAATCCCTGCTGCTACTTATGGAATCAAATCTTGTAAACTTCTCTGCTTGTGGAGAATTTGCACTCTCGTGCATGCTGAAGGAGGAATCAAACCGTGACGTGTCAAAGAAGTGATCCCCTGCTTCACTGTACCTTGGAGAGTTGCCAAACTTAGAAAGTGGAGTTCCAGGCACGGAATCATCAAAAGCAAATGGGCTTTTTGTCTGGAACACGCCATCTGTATGTGTAGATCCTGTTCTAACTGGGTTTAGACCAAAATCATCAGATTTAAAGAAATCTTCCTGCTTCTCCAAGTCAGAGTCCTACAAAAATTAGCATACCCTCTTCAGTAGTTGTGCTAAGAAACCCAATGCAAAAATAAGAAGGAAAAAAAAAAAGTTCCGCATTGCCACTTGCATCAATTTTAGTATAAAATATTTTAAAATTAATCTCCATAAAACTTCTCAATAACTATTACTAATTAGGTTAATTCCAAGATTATGAGAAAAGCAACAAAATTAAAAAGCTTAGTAACACAGGTTACCTTGGTGTTAAAACCCCACACCGAGTCCACATCATCATTATTGTCAAATGCTCCCCAGGTTGAGTCATCAAAACTTCTGTTACCAATGATTAATGACACCACAGTTACTAAATGCACCACATTCAAAGCCAGGATTGCAGAAACAAAGGTAAAAACAGAAAAGAAACGGATGACAAGAAGCATAACCAACACCTTCATGACTAAAAAACAAAGAACAAATTACCTATGTGTTTCTGCATCTACTTCAGAACTTTCTACAAAATGAGCAGTTGAAAACTCTTTAGAAGGACTGTCCACTGTAGTCCTCCCAGCTGGGCTATCACTTGCAAAGTAATCTTCATTCTGTGCATAAGAAGATTCCTCCTCTACTGTATAATCACCATTAGTAAAATTTTCTTGCTTCCCATTTGCATTCACAGGTGAACCATTAACTGAGTTATCATCAACAAAATTTTGTTCTCCTGGAATGAATGCAGGTTTCGGCTTTGAAGATGCATTTTTCGTATCAAAAGTGAGATCATTGGCAAATCCTGGAAGTAAAAAGGCAAATGATAAAACATTATTTCAAGCAAAACATGGTATACAGAAAAGTGCATATGGCATACCTTCATCTTCAAATTTATCCCAATCTTCGTCCCAAACAGCAGCCCCCTCTGGATTTCCGGGTTGCCAACCTTGTAATTTATTTAATTCATACACAGCCACATTAAAATTGGAAATACAGAAAAGTGTTTTCACTTATAGCAATTTGCTGCAGTAAAAGGCATAGATAATATTCTAAAGTAATTTAACGATGAGTGCTAAAAAGCATCTCTTAGGTTTTTATTGTAGAGTCCAACTCATCCTTGCAAAATAGACTTTTAAGGTAAGGGGTGTCACTCTTCAAAAACATTATTCAAGCTTTTATCTATTTTAAGGTGAGGGCTTGATACATGGACAATATGGTGGGTGGCCCAAATTGGTAGACTATAATATCATCTTAGGTTTTTGTATTAAGCCTAATTCATCCTTAGAAAAGCAGTTTAAGGTTAAGGGTGTGATAAGCTATTTTCATGCCTTATCTCTTTTCAGTGAGACTAGGGTTTTTCCCAATTATAACCTTAACAATATAAGCATTTCATCACCAATTGATAAGAAGATACGGAAAACGGGAATCAAAAACAAGAATCGCATATAGCAAGAGAAATTAAGTCAAAATAAATATAAATTTGTAAGGTGATTCTTTAAGGACCAACAAAGAGCAGAATAACTGCTTAAAGATCTATATGAGAAAGAAGTTGAATCAAGAAAACATCAGATTAAAATTACCATCTGGAAGCTGAACCATTGCAATTGACTTCACATCTATCCCATGCTTCTTGCACCGTTCAGTAAGACCCCTAAATAACTGCTCAAGATCTGACTGTATGCGATCAGCACGAACCTATGGAATTAACAGAAAATCAGTAAAAGAATAATAGGCAGGTTTCCACAATTGCACAGAAATCGTAGTCTTAATTCAAGAAAATAAGTTCACCTGAAGAATACCATCCGCACTACCTCCTTGTTCCATTTTGACGATGGCTTGCTGCAACTCCACCTTCCTTTCCTAAATATGTATCAAATAAAGGTTAAATGATGCACTGAAATGTTTCAAGACAGCCATATATCCTCCTAACTATTACAATATCAGTTCATTGTGGAAAAGAAGGAAGGAAATGTGCAGAGGAACAAATGACTAGTAACCAACATCAGAAATCAATTCCAAACAGCCAGTGAAATGTGCTTTAATATACTTCATCCAAACAAGATTTCACTAAGAATTTGGGTATCTAAATAATATACTTGATAGCAAAGTCATGATGCAATCAAGAAAATGTAATTTCTTATCTCAGAGGAAGTATGTCACTGACTTTTGCCAGTTGAGTCACTGTATGTTCTTACTATCTATGACTCGCTCAAAAGCTCTTAACTTGCATGATTTTGTACTTGAAGAAGGTTCCAGAGTTGACCAAAAAAACCAAGAAGGTTCCAGAGAAAGGTCACCCACGCAAATATATACAAAAGGTTGGTGGTCTGGCATGCACGACATTGCTTTGCCGGTTGCAAGTCACTCTATGTCTTCACTAACTACTCAGTAGAGCACTCTAACTGGCCTAATTAAGTACTTAAAAGAAGGTTCCAGAGAAAGGTTCTGCAACAATCACAGGGATATACAGATTTTAGCATATACTCATGTTTATTAGTCAGGATCTCCTTTTACAGACCAAACATATCATGCCTTTGTTGGGGTGAAAGCTAGTAGCAAAATCTAGTGTTTAGTTCAAATATTGTGCCACGATAGCTACAACCAATGAGATTATATGGATTCAACAATTGCTGTGTGAAATTAGGTTTGCCAAAGCTCCAAAACGAAACTGTGGTGCAATATATCAGTCTGCTGTGAATATTTCCGCTAAAACTAGTGTTTCATAAGAATATAAATCAAATTAAAGTTTAGGGAAATGATTTAACAGAACACTATCACCACTTTTTATGTTTGAATAAGCAAGTTGTTTTAAAAAGGAGTACAAACAATGAGTAGGAATAAGAGAAATAGGCACATGATTCAAAGTATAAGAGAAACGGGCACATGATTCAAAGTGGTTCAGTCACACAAGTTTGACCCTTGCAACCCCATTCTAAATAAATCAATCTTCATCCCAAAGTAGAGTGTGCAGGCACTTAAATTGTGTATGCTTCAGGCCCACAGGACTCTACGTCAAAGGGTGTTTTAACTATAAAAGTATTCATGAGTTTTCACCAAACAGCTAAAGCTTTTAGAAAAGTTGGTCCTTGACAACAACACCAATAACAATGGAAATTTAGAGCATACAAAATATTCTCAACACCTACAAATAGCCTATCTATCAAGAAGTAATATAGTGTGTCTACCTACCTGTATATCACGAAATTTTGCTTCTTCTACAGTCAATTTGGATGCTATTTCTGCAACCTGTTTGTATTTCTCTTCATATTTCTTGCCCAAAGATTCTGCCTGTAGTATACCACCAAATGAGAGCTAATTCTCTTAACATCTTAAACTTAACATTACATATATAGAAAAACAAATATACCTCACGCTTATCTGCAGATGCCCTTTCTGTAATCTCATTTAGACGGTTATCACATCTGCTTTTATACAGGACCTGAAATACAAATAACCATAAGGCAGGGGTGGAAAAGAGAGTGAGTGCTGAGTGCACTACCTAAAGTAAATTATCACTGGCAAAACGTTCAAGCCCCTAAGATCCATTTTTCTTCAATCAGATTCATTATATATAAACACCTACCTTTCTCGTTTAAAAAGGGTCTAAAAAGATTATAAATCCTTACATGCTTTAACCCCATAAACTCCTTAACTTTACCAACTTAAATCCTCAATCTTTTTACTGACTGCACAATTCCAGTTAGTTTCTTGAGAAGGGAAATAATTGCCCTTTTAAGCCCCTTCCTAAGCAGAAGTCACTTCCCATGGAGCAAACTGAAGCCTAACTAAAACCATAAACCCTACCATTAAGTCACTGTAGGATGATTTGAGAATCCATCTATGTTATATAACATCTTAACAAGGAAAATTGAATTGATAGACAATCATGAGACAACAAAAATGCAGTGCTCTGCAACAAAAAATATATAATGCAACTAATAGCAGTATTGACAAATTTTACATTATTTGTCATAGTGAACCACTTCTTCATGCCAAATGACACAATCACTAAAAACATTTGTATTGATATTTCTGCTTACAATTGGATATTCAAGAGGGACATTAGTTCGTAACGTTTATCGTGTAAACAGTAAACAAAAACAAAAACATGTGGTAATTCTTCCATACAACAACAGGTCATAATAGATTTATTTTTAAACTAATTGGACTCCGATAATCTGAACACAAGTTTACTTTAAGGCAAGACCCAGCATCATGGCCTAGTATGCCTACGATAGTTCACATCAACAGTATTAAATCTTAAGTATGCAACACAAGTACAAGATCAAAATAAAAAAGGAAATAATATATGAATTACTCACCAATTCCTGCATTTTGTTGCGGTACAACTCAATCTTCTCTTTTGAATCCAATATCATATTCTGAGTTTCTTCAGCCTACAACATTAAATAGAACCATTTTCTTTATAATGTCAAAATGTGCAAGCAGCTTGTTTTTAACAATGAGTTTCACAGTTTTGCACATTATAATATCGCAGCTTGATTTATCTTCTTACCAATATCAAATGTTTTGTAAAGTAAAATTAGTCTCTTAAATCAAATAGTTATTTATCTAACCTACAGTAATTAAAGTCCGTGTCAAGAAAGGCAATAGACAGGTTGATATTTGGTTAAAACAAATCTTCCTTAACATCAATACAAAAAACAAGTATTAAAGAAAATAGAAAGAAAAAAAGACACCTAATAAAACCACAAGGCAAAGCGAATACCTTTTTCCCTGCAGTCTCAATATTTTGTTCACTGTTATCTGTGTCATTCAAAAAGGAATCATCCAATACAGAAGTTCCAAATTTTTTCTGATCAGGCAGCACAGTGCCATCAGCCCGAGCAGGCGCTTCTTGCACTGGCGGCCTCAAACCAGCTGCTGGTGCCACTTGCCGAGTGCCTGGCATCCCTTGTTGCTGCTGAAAACCTTTTGACAATGAATAGTATAAATTTTTTGAAGAAATATCCAACAATAGAAAGAAAAAAAAATGTTGTATAAATTTTTGAAAATACCTGGGCCTACACCCCATGTTGCATTTCCGTAAGTGATTTTTGGTTGCCCCGTCATAGACATCAATGTTTCGTCAAATATAACATTACTTGGAAGAGACTGTGGAAGAGGACGACCTTCCCTGTAACGCTCCATCAAATAAAGAGCAAAACAAAACTCCTTCAAGGAAAGCATGCTATCATTATCCTGGTCAGATAAGTCCCACACCCTCTTTAAGACATCTGCAGAAAGTGTACAAAGATTTAATTATGTGCTATTGAGAAATAATAAAAGGTCATCCCAAGAGCCATCCCATCCCATGGAATCAGCCTCTTGCAAATGCAAGGTAAAGCTACGAGAGACACAATGATGGATACAACACTTCCATGGTCCCGTCATTGCGGGAGTTTGTAGTATTCTGTCCTCTGGAATTTGTTGGGTTTTCTTGGTTCATAACAAAACACATATATAAATGTGGAGTTGATATTGGTCCTAATAACAATAACCTACCATATCGTCAAGTCAAGCTCAAACCATTAGTATTTATTTACATCACTTTAAAGAATAATACATTGTGGACCAAGTAGCTCATAGAAAGTGTGACTAAGCTACTAATAAATGTATGAGAACTTTGAATTCCACTGTTATGCTTTCTGATAAATGCTTTTTTAGCTTCTAATTCTTTCTCACGATCCTTTTCATTTGAAAATCAGTATGGCAGTAGATGCTAGAGATTTGTAGGCTGCACACAGCTCTTTCTCTGTACATCAGTTTTATCTTGGAGGTTGAATTCATAGACAGTATCCCACTTAATTTTGCATCCAAAGGCTGCTAGCTTATTATGGAAGAACCTGTAGGATTCTTGGGTAATAACAGCTGTCCTCTTTCAAATTCATGATGTTTCTTCTAGTAATCTTTAAAGGTTTTAGCTGGAAAAAGGAGACTATTTTTTTTTAGCAACTGTTACTACAATTCTCCACTATGGATGTTAAGCAACACTCAGATATTCAACGAGGTCGCTTTGCCAATAAAATAAGATAGCATTTCTCAACTAAATTTTTTAGCAATGAGTGGTTACTGCAATTCTCAACTATGGTTGGTAAGCAACACTCGTATAATCAATGAGGTCGCTTTGCCCTTAAAATAAGAGAGCATTGTATTTATGTCCTCTCATGGTGCTTACTCCCCCATCTTTTAAATAATGGTTTCCTCTTGAATCCAAAAAAGAAAGAACAAAAAAAAAAAGACATGGGGACTGAAGAGCTCTTTCATAATCAATGGTTGTAGCTCATGTTAGTGGTGTTCTCTTTGTTTCTAGGGGTTACTAGTTTTCTTAGTAGGTTTGTTTAGGGAGGTTTACATACCCTCACTCCTTTGCATTTATTCATTTAGTAAAAGTGCTCTTCTAACCAAATAACTTAAAATTAGAAAGAAAGAATCCCTCATCTGAGAAGTATTTGTTGGTTGTGTTAGAGCAATTTATATATTATGATGACAACAAAAAATTTCATTTCCTGTATAAGGAACTAAGAGTAATAATAGTTGGTTTTATCATCAATGTTTCGCTTCAATCAGTCACAAAGTCTCTTTTGCTTTTCACCAACAGCGGGATTTATTGCTCCCAAGGCTACCTTGTTCATGTATTTCATGCATGCATTTAATAAACAAAAATCATCAAATGATAGCATATAACAACAAAAGCAAAAAGTATTTTCTCAATAAGTGGAGTGTACTACATAGATCAAACACCACCACTTTGTTTTGTCAAAATCCAAGTTATTAGTTTGGGTCTTTTTTGAAACATGCTTTAACAGTATTCCTTGGTGCTCCTCTATCTTTATTTGTTGGGCTATCCTCAATCTTATCAACTCCTCTTTCTAGGGCTCCTATTTTTCTTCTCCTCACATGACTAAATCCTCGTAGGTTAGTTTTTGTCCACTTTAACTCAATAGATGATAGGAGTACTTTTCCTATAATAGAATCATTATTGATCTTCTCTTTGCTTACATGTTTTCATCTATCTCTATTTATTGGGATATCCTATCAACTCTTCTTTCTTGAGCATCTACTGATCTTCTCCTCACATGGCTAAATCGCTCAGGTGAGACATTGCCCACTTTTCTTCAATAGGTGCTAGTAATACATTTTCTGTAATAGAATCACTCTTCATCGTTACTTTTCTCATTTGTCTCTGAAATACTTAGCTCAGAGCATCCACAATGGAGCTGCTATAATTTGAGTGCTTAAATGGGTTCTGCAGAGTACATCACTCATTTATAATTTTTTAATGTTAGTATGTAATAAGCACGCAATCCCTCAAACCTGACACTTCAACAAATTTAATAAATGAGTCTCAATAATAACTTTATATAATTAGACTTCGATAATAATTTATTTATTAAATAGTGGGCCATGTGGTGAAAAGACAAAATCAATTTTTAAATGTAAAATGTGTGGGTACTGCGGCAATAGTGAGTAGAGCTATAGAAGCTCCTCTCCCAAATAAGTACTATTTCAAATGAACCCCCAATGGGGCTGCCTATTTGATACCGTGTCTTATAGAGTACGCTCTATCCATTGGGGATACTCTTATGCTCTTATTGGAAAATCCATCACCCAATATTCAATACATATAGTTCAATGAGAATTTCATATCAGCTTGAGAGGCGCCCTTTGATCACAAATAATACTTGAAGTTGAAGTATTTCTCCATTTTATATATAGCCAATTTGAATCCAATGATTTACATATGCCTATATTCTCTTACACCTAGCACGATTGACCAATATACCTAAACCATGAGACTTATGGTATGCTATGATCTTCAATTTTCACTCCCGTATATGCTAGAACATGCACTCCACATAATCCATTTTACGTCTATTTACTGACAACCACATGAATCTAATGGTTCTTTCCAAATGAGAGCTTATACATTGCTTCATATTTTTAAAAGAAAAAAATATCTAACTGCAAAAATTTGCATACAACAGAAACAATAATATTTTCAGAATCAGTGCACAGTGGGCAGTTTTTGTCTATCAGCAAAAGAATTAGAGCAGAAAAACAGTGAGTTAGCAAAGCTAAAACCTTCTTGGTTAGTTATATTCAACACTTCATGGATTAATTAACACATCTAATACCAAAATGCATAAAGACTGCATCAAACAGTTGTTAGTTGGAATTCAAAAGGTATTTACCTATTGGCAATCTCCAACTTAAAAATAGACTGCGTGCCTGCTCCCCAGTGATTTTCCCATCCCTGTCGGTGTCAACTTCCATAAACACTTTTGTATACTTCTGCACATCAGAAGGTTTCATTTTTGGCCATGGAGGTTGTGAATTGTCAGAACTAGTATTTCCAAGTCCAACCGATCTCCCAGATGTGGAAAGCGGAGAAGAAGCAGGTGGTGAAATTTGCTGGCTTGTGTTTGGTAAAGAATGTGTCCGCGGAATCTGACTATTTGTAAGCGACATTGAGAATGCACTCTGCAATGAATCAAGTGAACTTTGTCTACTTGCAGGGTTGGTACTACTGGAAACTGGAACAGTGGCTGATGAGGCAGGTGGGCTGCTAACAGGATAATTCTGTCGAGTAGGATCTTGTTTCGGTGTGGATGAGGCAACAGAGAAGAAATCGCTGCTCAAAACTGAATTGGAAGGGTACCCATTTCCAGCCAATGCTTTATTATTGGTAATAGCTGTTGGCTGGGACATTGGAGAGACCGGAGATGCCGACGTTGGTGTTGATAAGGCAACTGATTGAGTTGTTCCTGCAGGTCTAAGAGGAGCCATACCAGTCCTCCCACTATTCCATTCATTTGAGATGCTAGGATTTGAGAGGTTGGGACCTGCAAAACCCTGTTGCAGACGGGGGGATGTACCAGCAGGCGTCGATTGAGTTGGACGAGGAGTGCTACCAGCAGGCATGAATTGTGGTGGACCAGAAAGGCTACCAGCAGGCATGGATTGAGGTGGCCTCACGGTTGGAGTCTGCTGGGAAGGAAAATATTGTTGGTTTGCAACAGAACCTCCTAACCCCAATGATTGAGGTGGTCTCATAGTTGGGCTCTGCTGGGAAGGAAGGTACTGCGGATTTGGAACAGATCCTGTAAACCCCTGTGATTGAGGCGGTCTCGTGTTAGGATTCTGCTGGGAAGGAAGATACTGTTGGTTCGCAACAGAACCTGCAAAACCCTGTGATTGAGGTGGTCTCATGGTAGGATTCTGCTGGGAAGGAAGATATTGTTGATTCCCAACAGAACCTGTTAACCCCTGTCCTCTATAGGCAAAACTTTGAGTCGATGTGGGTGCAGTTGCACCCATCTGCCCAACAGATGAGGCAGCCACTGGATTCGGATTCGGACGCTGTGGAGGTATAGCAGCCAGATTGATTTGGGGTGCAGGGATTTTAGCAGAAGCAGGACCAAATAATGCTGCTTTGACAATATCAGGTGTTAAATCTCGCTTGCTCTGTGCAACAGTTACTAATCTCAAAGCATTATAAAAATCATTCCGTCCAAGGAAACCAGTTTTGGCTTGATCAGCATGCATCCATACCTATAGTTCATACCAATAACAATAAACATTACGCTAGATCAAGTTAAAATCCCTAATCAACACCAAAAATGAAATATAGCTAAAACAAGCATAAATGAAAACCTAAAACGAAACTAAGCACTAAATCACAGCAATTAATTATGAAACTCAAAGAGAACAGTAACACATGGAAATGAATTATCAATTATCAATTTTAGTATAGTGGATTTGATTTGTTAGGATAATTAGATTGAAAAATAATGGAAGATAATGAAACCTGAGCGAGAACGTGTTTAGGCAAGTTGGATCCCTGAAAGAAATTGACAGCCTCAGCTCCACTGATTCTTCCATCTCCGTCTAAATCTGCTCTTCTGAAAAAAGCTTCGAACTGATCCATGTTCGGTGCTGTCATTTCTTTCTTCGTCTTCGACCTATAACTACTAGATCGCGCGCAACGGAACCAACTCGAACCGGTTAGGGATTTGATTCGTGGAAGAAGAAGAAGAAGAAGAAGAAGAAGAAGAAGAAGAAGAAGAAGAAGAAGAAGAGAAGAGGGAAATGGAATTAAAGAATAATAATTGAGTTTAAGGGGTTATTTTGTTCTACGTCTAAATTCGCGGAATTGAAATAATAATTTTGTAGAATGGGGATGGTTTTAGTTTATATAATTTTCCGGCGAGGTTTGGCGTCTTCTGATATTCCAACGACCGCAACACAGGCTGTGCCTCAACGGAGCAATTTCATCTCATCGTGATTTCATTACATCTACATACCATAAAGTAATAGAATAATAATAATAATAATAATAATCCCCGTTCATACACACAAAAAACAATCTACTAAAATATAGCGATAATACTAATACTAATCATTTGCTAAAAAATATTGTCCAAAAAATCCAAAAAATAATTTTATAGTAATGTCTATCCGTTTTTGTATTGGCTGTATATATTTTACTAACTTTTTTATATAATTTTAACTATAGTTTATTTGTATTTATTAATAATATAGGAGAATTACTGGTATACATAAATATATATTAAGGTAAAATTATAAGAAAATTAATCATAAAAATATTATTTACCAAACACTCAAACCGACTCATTTTTATAAAATATTTTCATCCATCGTATTGTAAGTGTTTTATTTTGAATTGTTTACAATTTTTTAAGAAAAATTGTGTTAATTATAATGATATAATAATTTTGATTTATTAAAATATTTTTATCAATTATAATTAATGGTATAGTTAGATGGATTGATATATCATAAGTAATAATACATTAATAAAAAATAATTAATGTTTTATTAGTAAAAATACGAATAATTCAAAATAAATAAAAAATATTGCAAATATGATAAGTAGTACGAGATTGAGGCAGTAGCAAGAAAGTTATTTGTATGCAACCAAGTTTTTCTGTTACAATTTTAAATTATATTAAATTTCCATCTCTATTGTTATTGTTATGTAAGGAAGTAAGATAATAATATAAAGTAGTTTTTAGAAAGAGATAATAAAGCAATTTTCTTTTTAAATATAGGAGCTGATTGATAAATTTGGAAAACAATAAGCTACACCAGAACCATTTTTTTTTCATAAAGGTATAGATTTATTTTGTTTTTTCATATAAATTTGAGATTATAAAATATTTTGTAATTTTTTATTTACAATGATTCACGATAGACATGAGATTGTCCGTAAAAAATAATTCATTAGTCTAAAAAAATTGTGTCGAAAGATTAACCAAGAGACCTATATCTAACATGAGACTTCATTGTTACTTATTTTGAATTTTCAAGTTCTAATATTATCTATTGAGATCAATGAGAGTCCAAAAAGAGTTGTTGAGCTAAGCAACAAAACACAATTAAAATACAGTCAAAGCACACCTTCAAAAGTGATATTGTGAACTGATATTGGAGTGAACTTTGAGTACTTACGGTTATGGGCTAGAAACCGATTATCCAACCATTGAAGGGAGCCTAGAAAAGTTAAGACACCCAACATGGAAGAAAAATCAAAATTAAATGCTTCAACAGATTTATATATTCTAAACACAAATAAATGAGATGAGGTCACAAGTTGATGAGGATCGAAGTCTCATGAAGATATTATACTCTATGGTAACACGGATTACAAGTACATTAACTCCAATCAATCAAATCTAATATTAATTGGGAGAAGCAAGTAGGTCTAAAACATTTAAAATTGTATGAAACTATAGTATTGAATGGCTGATCAACAGTTACTTTAGATCTGCCAAGAACTTAATTAAGAACAACAATTTATACAATACCCATGTGAATATATGTATGCCACTTCATTTGTGGTTCAACAACAATTTTGGATGAAAACTCCTAAGTAGATCAGTATCATCAACAAGCCTAGATATCACTCCGAGATCGAATTCTGTCTTTAACCAGTCATTTCTCAAAGAAAGTAAGAACTAAAGCTACCTGCAACTTCAATTTTACTCAACAACTGGTCAAATCCTGCATAAACAAACCAATAAATGTCATATACTAAATTTTATGCCTGCAAATGATGGTAGTTGTTTATTTAATCAGGTTTTCTAGCTAAGTAATTGTAATACATATATATAAGCGAACGTGAACCCATCATTCAATTGTAAACAGCAAATGGATGAAATAAATGAAAGATGGAACTTGAATGAAGAGCATAACTTAAGATAGTACTACCATTTATTTATTTAATACTATAATTCAAAAGAGGGTCCCCTAGTAAGTGAATAGCTCATTGAAATGAAGAGTAATACCTATGTCAGGACTATGAATGTACATATCCTTGACCCTATGAGGCGACAAATTCTGAAAGAATTGAACATGATCGGTTTCTTCAAGTGTTTGAGTTTCTTTAGGAGACTCAACTTCTGTCTCAGCCTCTGGTTCTGTTTGATTTATTGTAGAAACCAATTGCCTGCGCTTGGAACGAGCTCTTCTGTTCTGAAACCAATTATAAACATTAGTCTCAGAAATTTGGCCGTGTTGACCGAGTTCAATGGCTATATCTTTGATCTTCTGCTTGGTGGGAGTTCCATTGCCTTCATCGAAAATCCGCTCGAGTATTTGAAGCTGGAGAGGGGTTGGAGTCCAACGTTGCCTGGAAGTTATCTTATGTCCAGAACATGCCATCAGTGGATCACAATACAAATTACCCAGCCTCAATCCTGAGTTTACATTCAATAAAATTAACAAGTGCTAAACACACTCAAGCTCTAATTTCTCTACTTTTTTCATTTTCTAAAATAGATACATTAAATTTCAGTATCTACAGTTTCTCTGTTTTAGTTAGTTAGGGATTCGGTTTTGACTCTTATATAGTTAGTTATAGTTAATTGTTTAGTTTGTTAGACAGTTAGTTGATTAGTTACCGTATTCAACCATGGTTAGTTATTTAGTTAGTTCTTCTCCCTTTTGTTAACTACCTGAGTTATATATAAATGTAATTCTACTTGAATTAGTTGATATTTCGTATTATTAATATGAAGTAATTTATGAATGATTAATTTGAATATATAGAGAAGCAAAAGCGATGTTTACCAGAGAGGTCGTGTTGAGAGGTGATGGATTTGTGCATCTGAACAAGATGATCAGATATGGAAGTGTAGACAGCTATCTGTTGCCTAAGAACTTCCATTTGTTCGTCAGTCATGACTTTCACATAAAGGAATCCTCCATTTGAATTTGAACAACTATCATATTTATGCTCTGCTTCCATTTCTTAACCTGTACAAATGGAGTTTTGGGTTTTGAGATAAGAAAGAATTTCATTTGCGTGTCGGAGTCTTACAAGTCAAACCAAAAGTAGCGCAGTTTATTGCGCAATTTAGCCTCATTCCGCAAATCCCGCCATTCCTCCTCCTTCGTGTCTTTGGGTGGAGGAAATTTAAGAGATGGTAATGTAATTTTTTTAAGTAATTCAAATTGTTTTATTTAAGTTATTTTGCTTAGATAAATAAAAAAAAATAGAGAATTGTACCGAACAAAATTTTTAAAACTAACGGATTTTACAAAGTTTTTTGTCAAATTAAATTAAAAAAAAATTATATTATGACACTTGAAAATAAAATATTTGAACTTTCTTCTTTATATAATATAATCAAAACAGTTGTCAAAGTCCTTTTTACTTAATTTTAAATAATAATTCTTTTTTTTTTCTTTTTTGATTTGAATATTTATTTAATTTTAAATAATAATTTTATTATCTATATCTTAAAATATCAATAATATTTTTTAAAAGAACTCTGAAAATTTGTCATAATCTTTAAACGAAAGTGAAAAAATTTCTTATCAATTTCAAAAAAAAATTCATAATTCAAATTTCAAATAAATTTATCTCTTCATCTCCAACAACATAAAATAAAAAACTTGCGGTTTAAGATTTGATCCTCAAATTAGAAATACAATATGTCTTATTTTTATCTTTCTCTAAATCAAATTTCTAATATAAGTATTAAAATATGATTTCTTTGTTTGATGTTGTTGTTGGAGTTGGAGTTAGAATTGGAAATATGAGTTTATTTCAATATTTGAGTTATGAATTTGACGAAAATATTGATTTTGTTGAAGATGTTTACTCATTTTGAGTTTTGTTTGAAGATAATGATAGATTTCTTGGATTTCTGTAAAATAAATAAGTAAATATGACATTGTTGATATTTTAAGATATAAAAAATCTAATCATTACATAAAATTAAATAAAAATACATGTCCCAAATAAATTATCTGAAATTAAGTTAAGGAACAACCATGAAGTATTTTGCCTTATCATGTCCCAAAATACATGTTAATAATCCAAATGTAACATGACTCTATTTTATAATTAACAATTGTATCTTTTTATATTTTAAAATTTGCACATTAATTTCTATAATTTTTCATTTTTCGAAAATGAATTCCTATTTTTTTTTTAAATTGAATTCAAAATGGTCATTCAACTTTTTCAAAATTTCAGTTTTGATATTTTTTTTGCACCCAATTTTTTTCAAATTTACAAAATAACTCAACTTTAAACAAATAACTATTCCATCCAAACAACAAATTTAATGTATAAAATGAAAGAATCTAGTTGAAATATTTGAATTGTTTAATACTTATAATTTTCAATAATTTTATCCAAATACAAGAATGTTCACAATGGGTCATTCCCCTTAACACAAAAGTTAAAATAATAGATAGTTTAAAGAAACTTTAAAAAAAATATTATGTCATGTATTAGATTAAAATGATTACAATTTTATTAGAGAGTGTTCCAGTTTGAAAACAAAGAGTAAGACTATGATTTGTGAGTGAAAGTGTTTGAGGCGAGAAACACTGAGATTTGGGGCAAATTTATGTAGGTTGGAAGGGAATTAATTTATCGCTTACATAATTTTAATTTGAGAAAAAGTGGAGTTCAAATAAAAATACAAAATGTATAAAAGTGTGAGTTGTTTTAAAATTCTTTAATTTTTTTTTGTTATAAAAGCCGAATGTGTATGAGTTCCTTAAATATTATTAAAATATTATGTGTTATTATGGAGATCACTTAATAATAATTTATTTTGAGTTAAATCAAAAAGACTATTGTACGAAATATTAGAATAGTATGAAATATTATTGTTCATATATTTTATTTGGAAGACAGTGTACTTTTGTATATAGAGTTGTGAAAAAATCCGATTATAAGGCACAAATCTAAAATCGAATTTAAATTCATTTTGAAAATCTGGTTAAAAATATATGGTTATAATTCGGTTGGATAACCACGTTTTATATTTGGATTTGGTTTTTATCCACTATTAATATTTTGTTAATTTTTAGATTTTATTTTTTGAAATTTATTTTTTTTGAAAAAATATCAAAAATAAAAAAACTTTTTTTAAAAAAAAAAAATTTAAATTGAATTTTTTCTCAAAAAATTTGATGAGACAAATTTTAAAAAAATTTATCGAAAAAATCGATTTTTTTAAATAACCGATTTTTAAACTATGAATAAATGATTTTTATAAAAATAATCAAACTTTAACCGACTTTGAAAAAAAAAATCAATTTTAAAATTAAAATTTTCAAAACCGATTGCTTAATTATAAACCGATTATTTAACTATAACTAATTTTACAATTAATTTTATAAAGAGTTTTAAACTAAATAATATATTTAGGTATAAATCTAAATCTATATATTAGTTTTAAAATAAATATGGATTAACAATCAAGTCAAAATTCGTTCATGAAAAAATGGCTTTTGGAGGATCTCTAATTGGTGAAAACACTTGAAAGAGAGTAGCATATAATTATTTATATTTGCTTATCTCAACGGCACCACCAATAAACTCATGCATAACAATCATATTGGAATGTTGTGAGTGAGTGCTGCAGAAGTTGTTAGTGCTGCAGAAGTTGTTAGTGCTGCACGTCAAATTAATCAAAGTGGCATACCTACTTGACAAACATAACAAATTAACCAATCAAAGATAAACAACAAAATGCGTATTAATCTAGACACAATCAAATATCGACACCACCAAATGCATAATAGATATAATCACGATCTATATTTATTGGATTTAGAGATATAATCACAATATGAGATAAAGAACAACTGTAGTTATATGATAAAAAGGTTAAATCTTAATTACTTAGGTAGGATTGTGTGGTTAATTAACATTCTCGTGGTAAATTTTTTTTATTTGATAAGCTTTTAATATATATCTCAATTTTTTATATATTTATTTAATTTTTATTTATTTATCTTCTTATTACATAATCAACATATTATATTATTATTTTTTTTTGTCTCCACCTCTCTCAAAATATATACATCTAAATAAGTGTACACTGAATATTAAGCAATACAAAGTACTTGTGTTAAATTTGATGGTCTAAAGTATATGAAAGAAAGAAATTAATTTCACTTCATCTATTAATAATATATTAGTTCTAAAGTATTATACATTTTTCTTTCTTTATTTAAAAATTTATTGTATAAATCTATTGAGTTGAATTATCCACTTGATATTGGACTAGATTTGATTTTGGTCTACCATAAATTATAAGTTCAATATTTCTTTTTTTGTTAATTATATAACTTTAAAATTCACTTCAAACACATACTAATGTTAAGTGTCGAAGTGTTTATATATACAATCTCATTATCGAGAATGGTTTTCAACATAAATTATTACCATAATTCGAATTTCAACCAAGTACTACTATCTAAGATTATTTCTCCCACCAATGTAATACCGCTAGTTGGAGTATGAGTTCCAAAGATATCAAAAACTAATTAGGATAAGAATCTAATTAGTTAAGTAGATTTAAGTTTTTGTTAGTTTAATTCGTTACAAGTGTAATTAGGAGCCTTTATGTGTACGAGTAAATCCAGAAATCCAAACTAACTCAACCTGCATTTTGTTCAAATATATTCAAGTTCAGGTCTAACTTGAACCAACCCCTTAAAACTCAATTATGTTGTGGGTGTATTTTAAGTATTGAATAATATGTTGCAATATAGTTTTATTATTTTTAGATATTCAAATAACTTATATTTCATTAAATTTTTTAAAACAAAAAATAAAAAAAAGATATTTATTTATTACATGCAAACTCAACTTAACTCGTTCATAATCGAGTTGGTTTATTTTAGATTTTATGACAAAATCTTGAAAATTCAACTCAAATAATATTAATTAATTTATTTTGTTTTTATTTTATTTTATTTCATCATCTTAATATAACGTTATTTTTATTCGTCAACGACCAAAACATACGTAAAAATAATTTATTAAGATTAAATATAAAATAAAAAATAATTTTGAGAGGTAAGGTGACATTAAAAAGTAACTATAAACCACTCATCCTGATGAAAAAAAATATGAGTTGTATGTTATACATATTAAAAAGGGAGCTTAGCAAGATATTATTTTAATAATACTCTTATGTGAAAATTATTGACAAAAAGACAAAAGTATCACAATTGTATTTTTGGGGGCTTGTCTTGTAATTTATCTGAAAACTACTATCAGTTTCTTTTAGTATAAGAATGTGGAGAAGTTGTAGTGTATCGGTTTGTGAACAAAGTGGGAAGAGGAGGATAACCAACCTAATGATGGAAGAAGAGAAGAAGAAGAAGGAAGTGGTGGAAGGAAGAGAAACCATGCCTCTTCTCACTCCATTCAAAATGGGAAATTTTAATCTATCCCACAGGTAATTAATTTAGTGCTATAGCTAGACCCTCATCACATAGTAATATTGAACATATTCTATTTTTGTTTTTTTTTGTTTTATTAGGATAGTTCTGGCACCATTAACAAGAACAAGGTCTTACAATTTTGTGGCTCAGTCTCATGCTGCTCTCTATTATTCTCAGCGAACAACAAAGGGTGGCTTCTTGATTGGAGAAGCCTCAGGTGTGTCGGAAACTGCACAAGGGTAATCTTTCATTATGCTTCATTTTTATTTTCTTTCAAAGCCACCGTTCTTCCTCCTTCAATGTGTGTATTTTTCGGCCCTATATTTATAGTTTTTTTTTTTTTTTTTTT
>JBBPBS010000276.1:1761608-1784401 GCA_037974835.1 Cicer judaicum
AAAAAAAAAAAGGACAACATTGTTGATATTTTAAAACATAAAATATCAAATTTTCACTTAAAATTAAAATAAAGGACCATCTCAGAAAAAAAAATATAAATGACCAAAACGTTACCTGAAATTAAGTTAAGAGAGCCTATTTTATATCTTAAAATATTATCATTTTCTACACACAAAATATTCCAACAAAATTCATAAAATTCATCACCAATTTAAAAGAAATTCATTTGTTTTATTCTTCTTTGTGTTTTAAACTTCTTATTTATACTTTAAAGTGACAAAAAAATACTATTAAAAACACAAGGGACAAATATTTGTCAATAATAAATATATTAGAAAAACATGAGACTAACCTTTATTATTTATAAATATATACAAAATATTAGATAAATATTTTTCACTAATAAAAAAAAATACAAATATTTATCAAGTGACAAATATAAAAAACCACATAACAAATATTTGCAACTAACACATAAAACACAATCGTTAAGTATTAGCTCAACCGAAAAATATTGATATTAATAGGTTTGACGTCTCGTGTTAGTTAATTATGTTAAAATTTATTATATCTTATAAGATTAAAAAAAACATAAAAACACCATATAAATATTTATTAATGATAAATATTAAAAAAATATAAATAAATTAGTTGCCATTAATAAATATAAAACTATACTAAATATTTATTGTGATAAATAAAATGAGAAAAAAAGTTGGGTAAATTTATCTCGTAGGTGGATGTAATATTGAATGGATCACAGATTCACAATCATGTAATTATACTTAACTACTAGTATCAAAATTAGTTTTATACATTGTATTTAGAAACGATTGAATACTAGAATAGCTATATGCTGTCTTAAAAAAATAATTGCATATTAAAATATTTTTTTACAATCTATATTTAAATGAACAGTTGGAAATTAAAATTATTAAATATTAAATTTTATTTTACTATTAGCAAAACATACATGTCTTTACATTTGATGTTTTTTGTTTTTGTGCATGCGTTGAAATTTGAAAAATAAGAGATATATGAAATATGAAAATACTAAAGAATAGATGGAAATGAGTGAGATACCAATAATGAAATAAATAAATGTTGTAGAAAATTTATGTAATTATTGAAAATTATTTATTTATTTATTTGATACATAATATACACAAAAATAATACTGATACTAAAATTTACATTCATATTTTAACTTATATAATATTCATTTTTACATAAAATGCATAATTCTTCGAAAAAAATTGATCCTCATGATACGTATTTTTTAACTTGGTTCTCATTAGACATACATATCAAATTAAAATGGTTGTTAAAACATATGTATAAAAATTGAATTGAATTAAATGAAACGTAATATAAAACATACCTAAATCACTCGTATTTTATTCAAAATTGTTTTTTGTTTATTTAAACATTTTTGTTGATAACTATTTTTCTAAATTGAACTTAATGAAATATTAAATTGTTTACCTCCACGTCAACAAATCCAATGCAAATAACACGCCCAGTAGATTGATTTTGGGGTGGAGAACCCCTAAGAGGGAAGAATGTCCTACTAAATGTGTTTGATAAAGACACTAGGATTAATTTATATTGACATCCACTTACTTATTCATGCCTACAAATTCTTTACCACATACGCGCAAAGAAGACCTCGATTCTTGTAGTCGTCCACGAAAAAGTCGTTCATAGAGATCGAGATACAATTTCCATCTGCTCCCACGTCAACTATACTATTAATATATGGTTGAATATAGTAAGGAAATTGAAACAAGTGATCATTTGTGATACTTTTGGATAAAGCTTTGAAGGAGGCTGAGACGATTTGCTTTCATGGATGGAATGTGCAACATCTACAAATTCAAAGTGTATATGTAAATATCTATGAACCGTAATTCTGTAATTTAATTATAGATATAAACATAAGACCGCAAACTCAACTTTTTGCTTTACATTAATATTAATACAGAGTTCAATTACAGTATGTAAAAGAGTAATTTGTAGATGAGGAAGGTATATTTTCATTAGAGGAATGTCTTAAAAATTAAAACTTCGTGAGAGAAGGTTTAGCCCGAAAAAAAATAATCTTGATCACTACAAGTAGAGCCGTTAAAAAAGTCTTTACAAAGACCTATTAATTTTTTTTGTATTAAACTTCTATTATTAGGCTTTTATCAAAATATTTTTTTTTAAATTTTTGCTCTATTTCATGGAGCTAAAGGAAGAGGGCTTATAGGCCCCTAATATTTTGTTAATTTTGAGATTTTTTTTTTGAAAAAAATTTATAAAAAAAATCAAAAACAATTTATTGATGAAAAAAATTAAAAAACTTTATTTCTCAAAAAAATATCAATTTCTTTTTAAAGTGGTCATAGGTCCACTAAATCCACAAAATTTTAAAAAAAAAAAGTTAATTTGAAGGTGTTATTTTTTAGGTCATTTTAAATTATTACTTTTTTTTCCCTCCAAAACTTAGGTTTTGGCCAATAATTAACAAATAATTAGAGTACTACCAGCCACACATGTATGAAGATATGATCATCTTTCTCAAGCTCCAAAGGCCAATATTTCATGAAAGTCTCTGCAATCGATCATAAATCTCATTATTGTGATCGCTATGCAAAATTAAAATATTTGCCAATCCTCCACATTCATCCACCATTTGAGCATAAATGTTGACCCCACAATATAGTCCCTGCTGCTCGTTAATTTCTCCTGCACTTAAGATGTTTTTCAACCCTTTTAAACAAGCTGTTACAATTGTAGGGTCTGGATAGGTCAAAAGATCATAGAGTGCCTCGATGCACCCTTCACTCACGACCTAGAGCAATATCCATCATACTCGTAAGTCATAAGTTTTCATCACAACATTAAATGCAAAATGGGTAGACAATATATAACATTATTTTGCAAGCAATTTATTAATATACCACAATCCCAAGTGTGTGTAAAATGCAAAGTATCAAATATTTAGGGACATTTTAATATATTTATTTATGTTGATTTTTCTTAATTACCGAATTTGCTCACGAGTTCCATTAGTACCATTGACAATGGCCCACACATCCGTAAGACGAACAAGAGGACCGACAAGATGAAAATCAATGACATCCTAAAACAACAATTGTAATGATATTAGTTGTTTGCAAGTTTTGCCTATATAAATAAATTTCAAGAAATAGTCTTGACCATGATACAATTTTTCGCCTAAAATGCATTTCATTAAAATATATAAGAACACTTTCTCAATTCTTTCAACATCTTAGTAGACATTTTCAAAATACTCCAATTAATTATTTTACTCGTGAATAACACTTGTATGAAATGAGTTTAAAGAAGCATTTTTCAACAAACAATCAACGTTGCAATTTGCAAGCAAATAACTTAAGATTAACAATATGCAAATTTTCCCAACCTGTTCAAAAAGTGTGGGAGGAGGGGAAGGCTTTCCACGACACAATTTTAACAACAGAGACAATAATGGCAAGAGTGGCCATGATTAAGAACATAATCCCTTGTGCTCGGGGAATCGCCAACAAGGTTACTTAATGCCAATACTGCCTGTTCGATACACGAGACATTGAAATTGTGTAAGCAATCAACTCATACATACATGTGATTTTCTAACTGTATAATTATACCATTAATTTCTTTGATGTCATCACTACTAGAGCTCAGAAGCTGCACAAGCAGGGGAACCACACCATATATATACCAAGAAATAAATCCATCAACACTGTAGAAGACAGGGACGAACCCAAAACTTTTGAGTGGGGATATCTTAGTTTTTAAAGCATAAATATACATCATAATCGTCATCATTCTTCGTGTTTTTGCAAATTAAAAATTATATAATGAGTTTCTCATTTTTAATTTAATATATATATATATAAAGTAACTAAACATTCATTTATTCATTCCATGCAATTTCACATTCAGGATAATGCGTTTTAACTAAACAATATTCATTTATTCAATTTAACTATTCTAACTTTTTTTTAATAATAATGTATTTTTTCTGTCACCCTAAATGTTCTCAAATAAATAAAGATATATATCTGAATTAATTAAATTAAACTTGTAAAGTACATATTTATATGAATGAATCATGACAAAATTTACAATTTTTTAAGAAGATTTAGGAGTGAGAAAATAAGTTTTCAAATTTGATGGTTTAGAGGTTTTGTTGAATGGATCTCTCCATATGAAGCACCAAAACCCTGTTCCTACCTTTATAATGGAAAAATGAAACCCACATTTGTACTTACAGACTTCAAATGAATCACTCAGGTTCGCTCGCAACTTTCTTTTAAATTGGGTCCAATAATTTGAGTCATTGAATTGAATTAGGGTATCAGGGTTCCATTCTTCTTGAACCCATTTCTCCACTTAAATTTAAATAAATTCCAATTCTCTTCCTCTCGCACCCTCTTCTGTTCATTCAGTTCTGCAATCTTGTCATCATATGAGTTGATTTGAAAGAATTTTAAATTATATTTTAATTGAGTTATTTTTTTTTTTAATTGTCTCTTCATATTCGTATTATAGGTAAGCACGAGCATTTAAGTATAAAAAATATATGAAGATGGGCTTTAAGTATCCAGATAGAGTCCAGTGTCATCCCTAATCCATTTTGAACCAAATTCAATGCTCATTCTTCTTTTAAGAACATTATTAACATTTAAAATAAAGTTGAATAGAAACGTATATATATGCATTTACCGAAGCTCTTCTCCTAAATTCCAAATTTAACTCTGACACTTTTTATAAAACAACACTCTCATTAGACAAAATATGAATACTTGGTTTTATTTATTTTTACTCAACATGAATATTGATATACTTCGTATACTTGATATCAAGTATTAAATACAAAATATGTATATTCAGAGGTATTGAATCTTTGTAAATGGAATATTATTCTAAAGAAAAAATATTGAATATTAATATGTAATTTCACGATATTATGGTGAACCACCATTTAAATGATACGCACCATAGAGTCATTTTAGATCTTGCAACATATCGGATTTTATGATGTTCCTGAAGATTTTTGCCATGTACCTTATACTTGATACCATAATATATATTTTATACGTGAAAATGGACCAACCTCCTTCTATCAAAATAAATCATTAACATTGACTATTTAAAAAAACTAATAAATTTTATTATAACTACCTGTCTCTTTCTCATAGTACTATAAATTATTTATTATATCATTTCACCTTTTTTTTTTCTAGCTATGATAAATAATTAAGGATTTATTTACAAATTAATTAATCAATTTTTAGTGTTAAACTTTGAAAATGATATGTAAGAAACAATCCAATCCAATAAATGATATGTAGCTATCCAATAATTTATGTTCCCATGACATAACATCAGATTATCTATTTATATTGTTATTGTTATATACGGTAAGTAGGTTCCATTACAGAGTTTTTTATTTAAATTTCATTATTTTTTGTTATTGAATTGTCACATTTCAAAAAAATATTAAGCGATTGTCCTATTTTCTAAACACAGTAGAAAGTCGTTTTTTACCTGAATAAATTATTTTTCAAAATCAATAGAAGGTCAGACATGCAACTAGACTTTTTTTTCCCTTTCATTTTAACATTGATTACTAATTATTTAATAAATTAAAATTAATTAAACTATTTAAAAAATAAAATTACTAATAATAAATTAAAATAAAATATATTAATAAATTGTAAATTAATTTTATATTTTAATTGTTATTATTATTATAATAAATAATAATTATAATTAAAATGATTAAATTATATTATAAATTTCAAATAAAATACATTAAAATTGAAGAAAAAAATACACCAAATTTGATAAGATGTATCAGTAGCGTTTTGACAATGTTTCTTAATATGATCAGAGACCCGACAAAATCCGCATTTTCTTGGTACTCTTTTTGTAGTGTCTATTTCTATTCTAATGCGTCTACTCTTTGAACGACATTTTTATTGATTCTCCACATTAGTGGATTGTGACACACCTTAACACCTTCATATTGTGGCCAATATCCTTCGTTTGGTATGGGTTGGGAGGCTTATTGTAGACTTTTAGTACCGCTTCCACCTTATACACATCACGTATAAGGCTCAAATAATTATATTTTATGTTAGAACATGTTGCTATCACATATGAATAAGACATATGTTTAACTTGATATTCCCCATAATCACACCACTTGGTAGGAATGTTTACACTGAAATGACCAATTGGCCGCCTTTCTCTTGGAATTATTGTCTCGTTGACCATAATTTATGGTTGCTTCGATTAAAACTATCCACTTTTATGATTATTGGATTTACTTATTTCTAATTTCATAAAATTTATGCAAGTTTCTGTGTGTACATGACCATAAGTTAAAATTGATGTATGTCATTTTACCATGGTTGGAAACAGTATCCATGTTTTAAAATAAGTTGATTGGATCAAAGCAGTGATAGGAAAGTTGCGCGAGCCTTTTAATACTGCGTTGATCAACTCCACAAGGTTGGTTGTCATATGACCCCAACAACTACCTCCATCGAATGCTTGAAACTAATCTTGTCGAGGTATGTTGTCTAACCATTTCAAAGCCCTCGAATTTACTATGGCGATTTATTTGCAATAGTATTGATATGTAGGCTCATTGATTGTACAACACACCAAGTACAACACAAATTCGCCAAAACCAAAAAATGATGAACTTGGGAACATGTTCATAACATCCATGTTAATAGCATAAAACATCAAAATAACTACAAATATGACAAAACTAATGAAACCATAATACATATACCTCCATATATATAATATTGAGAACGTTGAAATCATTGATAGAATATATTTATATTGGATCAAAGTCATAACATTAGTATGAATAAAATGAATATCGTAATAAGATGGAAAAATCATATAAAAAAACTATTTGTCATGTGATAAAAAAAAACATAAAAGAAAAAATAAATTTATATAAAAATCAGTTAATTAGATAAAAAAAAAGACGAGAAAAAAGATAATTTATAACTAAAATTGATTTTAAATCACTCACTTTTTAAGATTCAATAAAAAAGAAAACGAAAAAAAAAAATTATGATTAAATTAATATAACGATGGATGATAAATCTCACCCGTCAACGTGAATACTTAATATATTTTATATCAAGTGTTAGGTACCAAAATATTGAATTAAAATATATAAAAAAGATATCGAATCTTTGTATATTATTAATATTATTTCACAATATTATTAGGATGAACCACCATTCAATTAATGGTGCACGATATATGTACCATAACTATTTAGAGCTATTAGATGTTGCAACACACCAGATATTTTATTATGTACTTAAAGAGTTTTGCCACGTACCTTAATACTTGATACCAAAATATATGTTTTATACATAAAAATTGTCCTTCATGCTAAATATATCAAGTATTAAATACCAAAATATGTATAAACAATTGACTGAAAGTATGTATATACAAATATATTGAATCAGTATCTTTGTATAGTGAATATTAATTATTCAAACAAATAATTGAATATTAATATTATTTCACAATTTTTATTTATTTATTAATTAAAAGTTTAAAAATATTAAGAACTAAATATCACTATAAATTAATATATTTTGAATTTGAGATATAATAACTATATATACGACAATAACATCAATTATAATAAATTAGACAGTACTCAAACCATTTGTCAAATTATTATTTTTAAATAATTAAGGAATTAAAATTGATTTAGTAACAAAGTAGTAATATATTATTAAATATGGAGTTTAAAAAGTTTAAATACATTTTCCGTAAAAAAAATGCATTTTCTGTCAAAACAAAAATCAACTACATTATTTAATATTTTATCATCCTACCATCATCACAACGTTATTTTTACTCATCCTCTCACAACACTTCTTATGGTATATTTACAGTAATAACACAATAAATTATGATTAGAATTATGTATTATATAATATATGAAAGAAAAATAAATAAAAAACCAAGCTAAGCCATCACTTTAGACAAATAAGCTCCCCTATAAGTTCTTATCAAACAAAATTTTAAAACAACAGAAATTGAGTTTAACATAAATTATATAAAAATCTTTATTGTAGTTAAGCAAAGTTAATAAGACTTCGTTGAATATCATGCACTTGAATAAATCAACTTGGGAGGTGATAAGACTTCGTTGAAAAGAAGTTGAAGATGATAGATAAATGTAAATTGATGATGAATCACAATGACAACATGAATAAAAGCAAATAGGGCATTACCGTTTCAACCTTTTTGATAAAATCCTTCGATAAATTGACACATAAGATAATTAATAAAATGGAAATGTTGTAATATTTAACACGGGTTTTCGATGAAAAAGTTAATTTTTAACTTTACTCAATGTTAAATCTAAGTTTCATCGTAGCGGTCCTATAACATACATTTATTTAACAAGCTATTCTCATGTCATGAACTTAGAAGAATGAAAGGCATATATATATATTGGTCCAAAAATAAGAAATAAAGAAATCTATACTTTTTTGTTACTAGTTTTTTTATACAATAGAGGTTCAATGATGGCCCAAAGGAAAGAAAGGAAGAAAACTAAATACACATATTAACAAAGAATGTTTGTGAGGACCTTATAATGGTATATTGGATCGTCAGAGTCATTTAAGTGGATCTACATATATATTCGTACAACTACAAATTGTTTATGTTTCTTGAATCATTGTTAATAAATATAGCTATATTTTCTAAAGATAATTTGAAATGTGGTTCCATGCGAGACAAGTACTGCTACCTAATTAATAACAACAATTACAACTAACTAATTTTATATTTTTGACAATTGTTAAAACATATTTTTTGGAACATGAATATGACTATTATTTCACAACAAATTAGATTAGATTTGCTTATAAATTCAATTTAACTATCAAAATTGGCATACAAGGAAAATATTGCAATATTTAACATGAGTTTTAATGAAAAAAAAAAGTAAATTTTGTCGATGAAAAATGATTCAATTAGCTTAACTTTTTTAAAAGTCGTAGATTTAAATTATCATACTAATGTTAGGATCTCTTAAAAAAATTGATTCAATTAGCTCAACTTTTAAAAATCGTAGATTTAAATTATGGTATTAATGTGATGATCTCTTTACTTTTGTCAGACTTATTGTTTCAAAAAATTATTGCTAATAATATCACTACATTTTCTATTGATAATTTGAATTGTGGTTTCGTACGAGACTAACTGCTAGCAACTATCAACAATTACAACTAGTTGATTTTTTTGGGGACAAATTGTTGAAACATATTATTCCGCGATTCATGAATTATATTGCTTCTAACGTGTTTAAAAATGTGTTATAAAACACGTTTTTTTCCAACACAATAATTACATGTATAAATAATTTGTGAAAACAAAAATACATAAAATATATGTTAGCAAGTTACACAGAAACCATTTTGTTATGAATTATAAAAAAAATTATTTCAACACTCAATAACTTCAAAATGTATTTGTTAGAAATAAAATAAAAAAATAAACAAAAATTGTTTTGGATATGTCCTCGATAACAAAAGCATCCTTTTAAACAATAATTGATTATAAAAAAATAATTTAAAAAAAAACTACCAAATAAATTCTCAGTTAAAAGAAAAAAATAATTTTTTATTCAATTAAAAAAAACTAACAGATAAGAAAAATCTTAAAATAAAAGTATTTTAGATGATTATTTTAAGAAAGGAGTGTAAGTGAGTAAGTGAGCGAAAGAAATATACTTGGTGAGCAGTCACGTGAGTGGCACGCACGAGGGGAATAATAATATAATACAATGAAAAATTGATATAAAAAATAATAATATAGAGAATTAATTTAAATAAATAAAAAAGAAAAGGGAGAGAGAAAGAGAAAGAGAAAGAGAAGTTTTGAAGGTGTTTGTTTGGGTAGAGAGCGAGAAAGGAGGAGGAAACAATGGGCGATGTATCTGAAAGTAATACCATGATGATCACGAAGAAGAAGAAGAAGGGTCGTCCATCTCTTTTGGATCTTCAAAAACGATCTCTCAAAAAACAACATCACAAAAACCCCAATTTATTCATCGATCCCTCTTCTTATTCCAACAACGACGACGACGATGAACGCAAACTCAAGAAACAAAAACTCTTACTCGGTTTGAATTTGAATTCCAATTCCAATTCCAATTCTCTTCTCCATAACAACTCTACATTATTCTCCAATTCCAATTCCAATTCCAATTCCGATCCCCAAACCGCTCAATTTCACCCTATCCCCAACGGATCAAACCAAAACGTGAGTTTCCACATTATTATTCCCTATTCATCACTCCAATTTCAATTTCCTTCTCTCAATTACGCTATTGTCGTGTCTTACTTCAATTTACTGTTGGAAAAACGATTCCTTTTTTTTCCTCTTTTTTTAATTTCTGGGGTTTCGCGCGTAATATTATTTTTTTAATTTTAATTTCTTGAATTCGCGTTGAATTTGGATACTAGATATGTTTGTTTGACCGTTTAGGTTTTGAATTTTGATGTAATTTAATTTATTTAATTAAATAATTTGGGGGAAATTTTTTTATGTGGGGCATGTTGTTTTCTTTTTCGCCCTCTAATTTATGTACACTAGATCGAGTTTTTCGTCTATTCACAGAGTGAAAGTACATGCTTAAAAGCTTCAATTTGTCTTATCCCTAAACTATTATTGGTATCTTCTTTTTTATTTTTTCGATAAAAACTCTTATCTATTCACTATTTGCAGCTGCTTTTTTATTTTTATTTTCTTAATAATTTTCTTTGGGGGTTTTGGTTGATTATTGAAAAAGTTGATATTTTTATGTCTTTTTTGGGGGAATTTGATGATGGGATGATTTTTGTTGCAGGATGGAAAGGTTCCGAAAGCGACTGACAGTAAACATGGTATGACTATGAATGAAGCTGTATTGGTATTGTTGTTGTTGTAATGTTATAAGAAAAAAAATGAAATCATTTCTCAAATGGGTTCTTGGAGTTGGAGGGGGGTGTATAAGTAAGTGGGGGAATATTAATGGCGATTTTTATATTGTGTGTTGACAGGTTTGCAGGGTGTGTCCGGTCCCACTACACCTTTGCCAGACAAAAAGCTCTTGCTGTTTATCCTTGACAGACTTCAAAAGTGTGTCTCTTATTTGTTTCTTTCTTTTCTTTTTTGTTTTCTTTTCAATTTTCAAATTTATTACCAGTTCTGTTCTTTACTGTTCATATAACCGTATTGTAGAAAGGACACACATGGGGTATTCTCTGAGCCGGTGGATCCAGAAGAGGTGGATTTTTTTGTGATGATGCTATATATGGTATTTCAGTTCTTCCCATCATTTGAATTTTAACAGATAAATTTTCTTGTTGCAGCTCCCTGATTATCATGATATCATTAAAAACCCCATGGATTTTGGAACTATAAGGAAGAAATTGGATGGGGGACTATATATCACCTTTGAGCAGTTTGAGGTTGGTGTTGCACCTTTTGTTTGCTTAACTGCCTTCCTCTTTCTGCGATAACCTTGATTACTTTTCATTCATTCAACGGACTTTCTTTTTATTTTTATGGACTGCATCTCGTCTATTTATATTCGCATTTAATGAAAAGAATAATTGAAAGAAAAGAAGTATCTGTGTAAGATACTGTTGCTTAAAATGTGACTTGTGATTCTTGATAAGTGCAGCTGATGCTACTACTGCATTTTCAGCCTTTTCCTTTATGAACAATTGCCATCTTCCATCAGCCAAGGGGACACTCTTATTTTCCTCCCTTATTTGGTTGCTTCCCGTAGAGAAACATTATTTATTTGTTTGATTATACGATTCATTTAATAGGTTACATGGAAATCGGAATGTAACTATAGAATTAGAACAATGCTTCTGAATTGCTAATACTGTATGCCAAGTTTTTAAATAGGTTTTTTGAGCAAGTGCTTAGGCAAGATTAGAAAAATTCTTATCGTCGCATTGTATTATCTATCTGATATTATATAACCCAAGGGTTGACTGATACTTGCCATGCTGTTCATTTTAGATTCACTGGTACATCCAATTTTGGTAAAGTTTAAATTTCTGGTCATTGTAGGAATATTTGCACTAATTAATCCAACTCAGATTTGTGGTGATTCAGGCTATTGATTAGTAGATTTGAATTTGTTCATGTTATGTTTGATTTGCAAGTAATATATTCTTACTAGTCTGATACAGTGGTAAATTTTTGAAACATTCTGCTTCATTTTTGCAGAACGACGTGTTCTTGGTATGCTCTAATGCAATGCAATACAATTCAGCAGATACTATTTACTATCGACAGGTTGGGTGAAGTCTTCAGTCTATCTATTTTAGTTTCACCCCTTTTTTAAATGTGGTGTCTAAGTTAGAGACTTGACTTTTTTCTTAGGCCCGAGCCATGCAAGAGATTGCAAGGAAGGACTTTGAGAATCTGAGACAAGATAGTGAAGACGACGACGATGATGATAGTGAACCACCACAACCTAAAATTGTGCAAAGGGGAAGGCCACCAGGCAAGCACGCAAAAAAGTCATTGGGCATGTCTCCATCAGAGCTTGTTGCTCCTGAATCTTCCTCTGATGCAACTCTTGCTTCTGGTGGGGATATTGCTAGTGGCTCCAACGGTTATAATCTAAGAAAAGTAGTGAGCAAATTTCAGCCTACAGATTTGTCAGCCAGGACACCCCAAATCAACAGTGGGGGTTATACTAGTTGGTCGTCTGAATGGGAGAATGAATTTCCACGTCAGTATCTATGTTTATGCCTCTCTAGTGTTTGACCGATGCATTTATGGTTTTCTTTAATGGAATGATTCCTTAAATTGTGTTTTTTTTCTTCCTTTCTTGCAGCTTCTGTTTTGAAAGCTGTATTAAGATATGGAAAGAAGCAATTCACGGTTGATGAGACAAGGCGTGACACTTACAGAAATCCAGTGGCTGTAGGAAATGAACCACCGGTATTGGCCGCATTTGAAGATAATTTCAAGCAACTTCTTGCAGTATGGGTTCTACTTTTTTGTTTTCATTTTCCTTTTTTATCAACCCGATTGTGCAAACCCGAGTGGTAGACTTAGACAATAGTCTTTTATGAACTATATTGTTTGAAAATCTTGTACTGTCTCTAGCTTGCTGTTAGTTTCTCACTCAGTTCTAAAGGCTTTCTTATTTGTAACAAAATTTACGTTCAATTTTTCTTTGAATCAGGTTGGTTTACATGTGAATCACAGTTATGCAAGAAGCCTAGCCCATTTTGCTGCAGACCTTGGTCCTGTTGTTTGGAAGGTTGCTGCTAAGAAAATTGGCAGTGTTTTGCCACCAGGACAGGAGTTTGGTCCTGGATGGGTAGCTGATGATGATGTGTCACAGAGGCAACAATTCGCAGTTCCTGATGAGCGAAGTTTGGACCCTCCTGTACCAGAGGATTATAGAAGTAGATTTTCTTCTCCATCCAGAATGTTCTCTCTTCCAAATACATCACGCTCGCAAAGTGGAGACATGGTAATAAACAGAGACTTGAGTTACCAAAATGAATTGAATCAAGGCAACAGTGTTAGTGGTGGTAATGAATCCATGATTCCTGGGAGGATTCAGCAGGAACCCATGGCGCACTCTGATGATTTTGGTTCTAATGGCCGGTTTAGCGCTAATTTTTCACCTGAAATGAAGATGGTAAGACTTGCTGACTTAACCGGGTCTTCAAACGCCGGCAATGTTCCTCAAATGTTCGATATGGATACCATAAACAGCCTTGCTGGCCATATTGCTCCTACAAATATTAATCCAACAGCTCTCAAGGCCCAATTCTTCAACAAGTCAAGTCAATCAGATTCCAGTAATTTATCAGGTCTGGAATCTGGATTTGAGTTGCAAAGATTGTCTCAAGGGATTGCCCCCGGAAAATCATCTTGGCAAGGATTGGAAGTTCCTTCCAAACAGAATTCTTTTTCACTTGGTAATGACTTAAATGGAATGATCGGTGCAACAAGTTCACGCAGCTCCAATGTGGAGACTGGTCCTCAGCTGCAGCCAAATCTTGCATTGCAGCTCTGATGATATATTATTTTTCAGATTGGAATTTTCTCATTCATTTTTCTAACATGGTAATGTCGTGTCATGAGGGAGAAAGTTAAAAAGTTTAATAGATCCTAGTCAAATAATAGTAGGTTTTTTTTTGTTTTTGTTCTCTTTCATGACATGACACTGCCATGTTGATAAATAAAATGAGAAGATCAAAATCTCATTTTTCTGTCATTTGATCTCAGAAGCTGGGCCTTACATTTTTTTAGTTGTGTAGAGCCTTTACTTTCTTTTTTTTAGTAAAAAAAACTTCAAAATGGAGGTTGGCTGTACCAAGTTTACAGTTGAATCAGTATTTAGCTCAGGACTATTTGACTTATGTGTAATTGAGACGTCAAATGTTCCATATATTTCATATTTCATTACTGTAGTTGGATTGGTTTACAGTTGTATTACTATTTGACTTAAGTTGTTTTTATGGATACTTTTTGCTTCTTTCTATTGCAAATTGCAACATAGTGTAATAAGGAGTTAACAAAACATGTTTGGAATTGCATCACGCCTTTAATTGTGAAGATTCGATTTTTAACGTTTGATTAGTTTACTTATATGGGCAGATAGTTTGATTATATTATTAAACTGACAATGTAAAGCCCGTGTCTAATTCATTAAAGTACATTTTTGTTTTGGATTGATGAGGTAGAGTATTTCTTCTTTTTTGTTTTCAATAGATTCACTCCACCGTACGTTATGAAAACTTACCTGCTTCTGTTAGACCCATCTCATTTTATATGTGGAAGATAGGATATCACATCATATATCGTATATAAGTGATTCAAACATATTTTATAGCTTGATGATTTGGTAAATTTAGTTTCTTTATTTTGTGAACTATTTTACTAAAAGCAGTTCATTAATATTTTAATTTTTTTTAGTTTTATTACAGTTTACTATCTCATAATCTTAACAATATCGACAGAAATTAATATCTGTCATCAAATTTCTACAAATTTATGTATTCTCATCATTTTAAATTTTTATGATATAAATTAATTACATTTTTACACGCTATTCAAATTTGAATTAGTTGTCATGATAAAAACTGAACATATATTTTTATGTATTAATTAAAATAGATAATTTGCTGCAAAAAATAATACTTAAATAAATTACTATTTTAATTTGAAATGTGATTGAGTTGCTTAATTTTTTATTGTGGGGTAAAAATGTACAAGTCAATTAAAGATGACATGGCAAAATATTGATTTGGTAAATGCTTATCAGTGTTAAAAATTATTTATAAAAATGACTTTTTATTGACTAATTTGTAAGAATGGATTAATATTAAGGACTTTTACTCTATATTTGTTAATTGACATATTTTAATACTATTAAATTAATTGATCAATAGTTAAATAATAGTTAAATGACATAATTTCGTTATTCAGTACTATTGGTTTAGTCAATTTTTAAAATGTTGATAAACTAACTCAAATTATTGATTAAAATTTTAATAACTCAAACTAACTCACACAACTGCGAGGTTTTCAATCTAATAATATCAGCATATGTCAGTTGAAATAAGATTTAAGGACATCAATACACTCTTTTTTCTTCATAATACTCGAGAAGCCGTTAATATTTACCCGAGTCCATATTTGAACCCTCCATGTTCTTTAAAATAATTTTTTCCAACTATAAAATAAACTTCCTGCCTTTATTTTTTTCTCTCTATTAGAAAATATTCTTAATAGGGTCATAGAAAACATGAATTGTTGGATTGATGAATATGATGATGACACTCAGGTTTGTGATTCATGGTTGTGAATAACAATTTTTTTACAAGGGTTAAAACTGAATTTTTTATATTTGCATAAATAAAAAACGTATTTTAACCTTAAATTAATAGTAAACTCACGTTTTTGTAACCACTTGATGTTAAAAACAAAAAATAAGCTTTTATGACATTGCAATTAAAAACAAATTTTTTTACAGAGATTAAAATTGAAAACTGTTGTATTTACAATTATTAAAAACATATTTAAACCTTAGTTTTATTTCAAATTTATATTTGCAAAATTATTCGTAAGACTGAGTATTAGCATCAATCCAACATGGGTGGGTTTGAGCTCAATTTTACTAAACCATACAAAATCGAGTTTATAATTTATATACTTCATTTTGACGAATATTTACATCGATTTAGACGGATTTTGGTTAGTGCATGTTTTATAGGTCATGCAAGGGAAAGGGAGTTGGTTCGGGGAATGGATATTTTATTTTTTATTGTTATGTTTATTTCTTTTAACTTTTTGTTCATTTTATTTTTTAATTTATTTTTTTATGAAAAAAATATTAAGATATTCAAATTTTTGTCAAAGTTTGAGTAAATTTCTATTAAACTATCTATTTATCATATTTGGTGTGAGGACTAAGTGAGATTGAAAGAGTCATGTTCAATTAGAGCTTTTAACTTGAGTTTGTCTCTATGAGGTTGCCTAAAACAAACGGGTTTTTAACCGTGCATCCCCCACTTGTACCTCTCACCCTCATCTTCAAGGGAAATATCATATTGCCCTTGATATTATTAGTAAAAATTCCAGAATTTTTTTTTTCCGTCCATTTTATTCCAAAGTTTGAATTGTCTGAATCGCAAACATTCAAACTTTTGTAATCTTCGAAATTCAAAAGTAAGATAAACTTTAAAAATTTTGAAATATTAATTTTCCAAATTTCGAAAGTTTTCATGAACATGAAACTTTGAAAGTTCATTTTTTCTCAAAATTTTGAAACTTTTGAAACTTTAGTATTCATAGAAACTTCTTAAATGTATTTTTATTAGTAATAAATTAATAATAATAAATAGTAATAAATATATAATAATAAATAGTAATATATTTATAGTAATAAATTATTAGTAATACATTTGATATATAATTTCAGAAGTTTCAAATTTATGGAAACTTTCGAAAGTTTTGATATTTTATGGAAAATCACACTTCAGAACTTTCAAGTTTATCGAATGTTCCGAAAGTTTTAGGAAATCTTAAAAAAAATAGCATTTTGAAACTTTGACATTTATAAAAAGTTTCGAAATTGGTTAAATTTTCTGAAAAATTAAATTTTGAAAGTTTTAAATTTTACAAAATTTTTGAAAATATAAAAAAACTAACTTTTTATTATTTTGAATATTAATATTTTTATATAAAATAAAAAAAGAGTAAAATAGTCTTTAAAAAATAGAGGGAGTTGAAGGTAAAATTGAGAGGATGCACATTACACTTATCCGAAAAAACACAGGGCTTTTAGCCCAAATATAAATACAAATAGGGCTTTTAGCCCACTCCTAAAAAGTCCATACCCCGGGCTAGTCTGTTAAAGTTTAGGGCTACGAACATATCTGCATGACATGAAAAAAACAATATATATATACATTATTTTGAAAAAAGCATGTAAAATATTTAATCATAACAAGAAATAATATATATAATATGTTAATAGTATTTAAAAAAAAGTTAGAATATATAAAATTTAAATAATTAAACAATTGATTAGTTCAAAACTCCACTGCTCATTTAAGATCGGACTCATGTATTATATTTTAAATTTATTTTTAAATAAAATTTTTTAGTCGAGTTCAATTAAATTTGTAGCCCGTTAAAGCCGACTTTACATAGATCGGTTTGCCCATTTTGATAACTCTACATATAGAAGAAGAAAAAAGAAGGATTGAGAAAGAAACACTTAAAAATTTAAGTTTTTATGTCTATAATTTTAAGTGAAGTGATCGGATAATTATTTGATTTATTATTTCTTACATGCATTAAATCACTCAAAAGTTCACATTTGCAAAACCTACTATTATATCCTACTTGCATATCGAAGTGGTTCATTCGAGTAACTCGAGTTCCCGGATCAACTATTTGTCATTTTTGTACGTTATTTAATTTCAATTGATTGAAACCTTCTGCATTTTTTTCAAGTTAATCCTTTGACATTTATAACACCATAATGTTGAAGTTAGTCCTTTTTCCTTGTTAAATAGTTTGTCCTTTTTTTTTTTTTTGTTGACCAAATAGCTAAACAGTTTTTCTTACAAACACTATTAGTTTGCGAATTGATGCATTAGCTTGATTCTTGCACATTAGAGGAGGTAAATTGGGTATGAATAGTAACGAATGAACAAAAGTAATATTGAAGAGAGAGTAGCTCACAATCTAACGAAAAAGCATCAAATTCAGTTAAATAAATACAGAGAGGAAATCCACTTTTACTATCAATTATAGGAGGGACAAAATGTAACACACTGGTCCATAACAATGGAACAGTGAAGAGAACATGAATTCTATTCCGTGCATAAAACAAGTGGAATAGAAAAACACAATAGAAAAGAGCCCCTATAATAAAATCCACCCAATCCAATTCCACCCCTCTATTCGTATTCATGTTTTCCTATGTATTATGTTGTATTGTTCCATGTCTAATTTTGTTGGTAGTGGATGATAAGAATCTATCTCCACACACACTCCCCCACCAAATCAAAAAGCTATTAAGAATCAAATAATGAAAGAAAAAAAAAAGCTCAGCTAGTTTGCCAAGCCATTCTATATCCATTAGGCGTCAAGTTTCCAAACCACTCACGTGTCAACAATTTCAACCTTTGATCTCTAACCTCACAAAATCTGTGTGTCCAATCTTTGGGTTCAACAGCCTCAAATCCCAACCCAGGTGTCCTATCTTTAGAATTTGGATTCACATTTTGTCTCCAATCCACAACATAAGCAGAAACCCTCCTTCTAAATTTACTCTTGAACTCATCCCAAGCTTGATACTTATAATGATTCACCAAACCATTTTCTAGACCAAGTTGCTTTGATCTAAACCCTTCTTTCGCATTCACTTGAAAATGATGTATCACATTCCATAAACTTCTATCAACAGCTTCCACCAACACAATCGATTTGTGTCTTTGTTCCACTTTCCTCCGACACGTGTAACCTTGTGTTACCCCTTCTATCGGATGTTGACGTTGACCCGACGGTCCAAATTCTAAACAATGGATCGACACTTGTCCAATTTCCCCCCTACCGTTATTACCGTGTTCCCGCGGTAACATTGATTTTAAAGAAGGAAAGTTAATTTTACTATGACCGTGGGATGCATGACTATGTTTGTGGGAACTTGAATTTGAACTTGAGTGGGACCCACGACCGTTTTCAATTTCACTTCCCCATGACGGTGAATACATGAATTCATCAACATCCACATACATAATCCATTTGCATAACCCATTGGATTTTGAGTATAGAGTACTATGAGAAAATCCAGCTTCTTGCGTTTTCGGCCAAATCCAAAGCAACGTGCTTATATTATAACCTTCTTCACGAAGCTCTTTTATTACTCCTTCTAAATCATCATCGCTTGCATTATCGTACAATAAGAAATTTTCCACGCCTACTTTTGAATGGTACACAACCCATTCTCTTAAAACCTTCGCCACATTATAAACCATTGTGCACGCACATAGGAAATATTTGGACTGGACCATTAAATGGGCTTCTGACCCAAACTTCTGGATTGCTACGCTATTGGGCTTAGTATTGGGCCTGGGAGTGTAATACGCTACGGACGGAACCACGAGGTTTTCTCCAATAATCTCGAGGGAAACTCCTATTTTCGAATCAAAACCCAATTGTGACGGATCTGGATGCTGGCACCGGAAAACCTCTTGAACGGAGCTTGTCACGGCGGTACGAACACCTTCTCCGATATGGAAAACGCAGTTGAGTTCCTTTGGAGACCTATCGGAACCTTGACGATGATTCACACCTTTCGCAAACAAAACCACGTCGTCTTCCATTGAAAAAGACTCGTAAACGATAAAATTCCACCTTATAAGTTCCGGCATCGGAGAAGTATCATGAGATTCATCATTCTCCGATGTTCCGATCACCAATCTAGGCTGAGAAAATATTCTCCGGCGTCGAACAGATTCCGGCATGTCGCACTTGAACGTTGTACGGTTGGTGAAAGGTATGACACCGGAGAATTTCGCTGGAGTAATATCATTGTTGCGGAAAAAGCAGTTAAATTGCTCGGAAGTTGATAACGGCGTGTTTGGCGTGACGAGAACGAGAATCTCCCAATCCGGTAAGAGAATTGAAACGGTTGTGAAAGAATGTTTCAAGTTAATGGATGAAACGCGGCGTGTTTGGTGGGGAAACTCGGTAACGACGTTGTTATTATTATAGTTATGAACGGCGACGTGATTTTTGGCGTTTAGCTTTTTTGGACGTTCGGCAAGTTCATAATCGGGTCTCCAACTCGAAACGGCGTCGCGTGAGAGATGAAAAGAAAAAACAGCGAATAAAATAATTGCAAGTAAAGAGAGGAGGAGGGTGGTTCGTGGCCTCCGTCTCATTGTTTCCCAAGGATTAATATTACTATTATTAACGAATGTATTAATAATATTGAATATTGAATGTGAATGGAAATATTGTTGTGGCGGAGAAAACAAAAGGAAAGTAGGGGGTGTATAATGAGAATGTGAGGGTAAAGAAGGGTTGTTTTTATTAGGAATCATATTTTCTATATAAGTGAAAAGTGATGAGTTTGTTACAGATAGATAGAGAGAGATGGTGAGGTTAATTTAGAACTAAGGGGTTGCGTCTTCTTCATAAATAGGAATTTGATAAAGAAGGAGAGAGAGAGAGAGAGAGAGAGAGAGAGAGAGAGAGATTCACTACTATAATTGTAATGAATTAATGTTTATGTGATTTGTGATATGTGAATTGTAATTACATATTGAAAGAGAAGTCAAATGGTTATGGAGGATCTGTAACCCAACTTTTCTGATTCCATAAGTAAAGCTATTAGCGAGCCAGCAACGTACCTTTACGTGCTTGCATCATCTTCCTTTATTCTTCAATTTTTAAATACATAAAGTAATATGCTTCTAGCTAATTTAAAATATAGCTTCACTTTCATACACTATTGACTATGTTCAAAATATCATAATATTTATTGTCGGGACAACTAAAAAATGGTTTTATAAGTACATGTGTTTAGTTCAATAGATTAAATATATTTACTTTTAATTTTTTTTTATATATTTCATTATAAAGGAATGTATAAATTTATTTGAAATATATATTGTATTAAATAAGAATCCTAAGATTAAATAATCGTTTGTAAATATATTTTGAAATAATTTTATTTAGCAAATGTACTTTTACTTAAAAATTAGTTTTCTTTTATGTAATTTATATTTTTTCCCACACGTTATTTTATAAATAAAATTTATTTGAATTATATAATTAAATAAACTTTTAAATGTATATTTATTAAAAAGTTTATATGTTTTTCAAAATTGTATTTACAATTATAATGTATAGTAGAAGATAAATTGAGGAACAAATCATGTAAACAACAAATAAAAAACACAAAAGTTTTATAAATGATACTTTTGTTTAAAATACTCGAGTCAAAATTAAGTTTGTCACAAGTATTCATATAAAAATTAAATTAATATGAAGATAATATATGTTAAATAAAAAATAAACATACATAGTAATAAAATTTATTCATACCTCAAAAAATAGATAGGTTCATGTAAAGTAAATGTTTAAATTACCATAAAGGAAAAGCAAAAAAAATAGTAAATGTCTAAATAAGATATAAGCTGAAAAGCAGAAGTCCAACTGGCATAATTACAATTCATTTCCTTACCTTACCGATGCAAAATAACTTTTTTTTTATTTTTTTTATAATTTATGAATTAATTGAATAGTTATTAAGTATTTAAAGTAATATTTCCTAAAAAAAAGCTAATTATTATTTTAGTTCGATTTTACTTTGGTTATTTAATCATTTTTTATTGCATTTTGGTTCCTCAATTTTATTTATGTTAATAAAGCTAATTATTTTTGTTAAATTTTATAAAAAAGTGTTAAGTTTTATCATTTTATTTATCTTCAAACTCATCAACTCATAAAATTGTACTCTTGTTTAATCTAAAAATTGAAAAACTTCATCAAACATTCAAATTATAACTTACAAATTTAAATTTCTAAACTTTTAAACTAAGAAAAATTCAAATTCTTTAAATTGTTACAACTTCAAATATTTACATTCAAAACATAAACATAAAAAGTATTTTGTTGCTCAAATCTATTATCTCACTTTGACATAATACTTTTAAAAAAATCTAAAAAACAAAATTCACTTTTTTATTTTCAAACATCAGTAGCTCATCGTCTTACCTTCAAAGTTATTGATTTAAACTAACTTCAAATTTACTTCTAAATAACCTAATTGCCTACAACGTTATCAATCTAAACTAACTTCAAATTCACTTCCAAATAATTTAATTTATTTTGATTTGATATATCTCAATTAGAAATCAGTTTCAACATATTTGTTTATATTCAATCTAAAAAATATTGAGTCAGTACAATTGATTAAACAAAATAATATTTTTTGATACTATAAATTTTGATCAATTGTTACGTCGATATTTTTATTTTGTTTATTAATTCATAAATAAATTCTAAATAAAAATAATTAATTTATGATTTTTATTTTTTAAGTTTAACACGTTATAAATTTGAATTTATAAGTTATAAATTTAAATTTATATGTTTAATATTCCGAATTTTTATATTAAAAAAATCATAAATTTGTGAATCTATAAATTTGAAG
>JBBPBS010000276.1:1786115-1796310 GCA_037974835.1 Cicer judaicum
ATTTTTTTCAAAACAACTTTTTATTTTAATTATATTTTGATACAATATTTAAAATAATATTTTAAAGGAAACTATTTAAACTAATTTTTTATTTCAATTTTTATTCTTAAAATTATTTTAAAAAAATATCATATATAAAATTTTAAAA
Organism: Cicer judaicum; assembly: GCA_037974835.1. Taxonomy (NCBI): domain Eukaryota; kingdom Viridiplantae; phylum Streptophyta; class Magnoliopsida; order Fabales; family Fabaceae; genus Cicer; species Cicer judaicum. Next base: position 1,786,264 of record JBBPBS010000276.1, read on the forward strand.
AAATTCTTAAATAAACGAGTTCAAAATCTAATAATTATGACCGAAGATAAAAAAAAAACTAAAAATTATATTTCATTAAAATAGAACATAATCTAATTTATCTTTTAACATTTTAGTTTAAACGACAGATGTAGTTACTATTTTGTTGAATATCATATTTTAAATTTTTTTTAAAAAAAAAGTATTTTTAATTTGAATTTAAAATCTCTCATAGCAATAAACATTATTATTACTAAATAATAAATTGTCATAGCAAAACAAATTATTCTAATAATAAAAAAAAAATGTCGAAACATATTGATGGCATGCACATGCATTATGCATATTTGAAGGCAACATTTTGGTGTGTGTATATTGGAGGGAAGAACTTACTTGAAGAAATATTATTCTTGACATATACAAAAACAACAACTACTGATGTCTGTTAAAATCAATACACGTGATCATTTTTTTGTTTCTGCAAATCTGACATGGATTCATTTAGTAGAAAATTGCACGTGATCAACAAAATTAAGCTGCTTATCCCAGCAATTTTTCCACAATAAATCTTCTTTTTCAATGTAGACCACATATAATATATAATTTTCTAAGTGGTGCAATTTTTTAATTTAATTTCAGTAATAATATTAATTTTTTTATTTAATTTTATATATAATAAAATATTAACAGTTATATAATTTTTTATAGGAATCTAAAAAATTTATCGTCGTTTTTAAATAAAATTCAGAAAATTAATAATCAATTACAAAATAAATAAAAAACTATATATTTTATTAAATTTACTATTCAAATTTTTAAATAAACTTATATTTTTATCTCTAATAAATTTTATTTTATTAAATTTATTATTCAAATCTTTAAATTCACATTTTAAAATTTAAGTTAATAATTTGATTTAAAGAATAATATATATATATATATATATATATATATATATATGTCTTCCGCAACATTTATGAGTTAAAACTCTGAATTCTTAATTCTGATTTGTCAAACTAAAGTTATCCCAAGAGCAAAACTACATTAATTTGATTTTTTTTTTTTTTATAATAAAAAACGTTGAAACTCAAAAAATCAAAAATTACAAAAAGATTAAGAGAATTGTACTAGGCACCCCCCCAATCTGACCTGCCACCCCCCAATTTTTTTTAAAGACTATTATACCATATGTAAAGATTGGGGGGTGTACGGCACAATTCTCAAAGATTGGGGGGGTGCATGGTACAATTCTCAAAAATGGAAAGATACATGTAGCCATATAGTCTGCGGCCCAATTTGAAAACAAACCTGTAAAGAAATTAAAAAAATACCCACCCAAGTCACAAATGGGTCAAAAAAAAAAACCAATGAAAATATGGTGCAGGTCACTAAAGAGACTAAAAAAAAAAGGCCCTCCAGCCTCCAAGAGAAAGAAAAAGGAAAAGAGCACCACAATTATTAAATAATTTGGACAGAGCACCACAAGAAAATGAATATATAAATTTGTTTTATCATTTTACCATTTTATACAATTGTCTTAGTTATTAGTGATCAAACTTCATATTAATAAATTTTATTTAACATCAACAATTTTTCCATAAAAATTAAATGAATTAATTTTACTATAGTTAGAAAAAAGATCAATTACAATTGTTTAATTAGAAATAAAAAAAATGATTAAATTATTTTAGATCTTAAAAAGTCTAAAGGGATAAATTTTAAATGAAAATATTATTAGTTATATCAATAAGGAGTCGATGTTTGTTGTGTTGGTTTTATTTATCAAGATAAATTGATCGGCATGACATAATAGTTCATTCATATGAATGAGTTAGTTTGAGCCAACAAACTTTATTATGGGACTGCAATTTATCAAAACTAGCTCTCACTATTGACTATGTGAACTAATAGTTCAGTCTAATTAATTGTTTGTTGTTGATATTTTCCTATTTTAGTCTAAAAACCAAACAAAATTATAATATAAAACACCTTCAATCACCATTGATCACATAAGTCACCTAACAAATGTAACACATAGTTTATAATACTCTTTACAAAGTACAACTTAAGAGATAATAAAATAACACCGTATACAACTTTATATGACAATATAATTAACAAAATAAATAAACAATTTTATAATTTAGAATGAGAAAAATGATCATGTAAATGTAAATTAATTTTGTACGGACAATAAATAAAAGACATTAATCTCATTATTTTATAACACGGCACTTAAAAAGTCACCAAACCAATGGTTTGAAATGATTTATAAATGTAAATCTTTTTACTTTCATAATGTATAATTATTACTCAAAATGATAAAATAAATAAATTTTTTTGACTCGTCCCTTGAGTATTTGTTGTTAATCATTATTTTTATAAATTACTTTTTTTTTAGTTGTAGCGGAACAATTAAAACCAACTTCATTTTTAATATAAGTAAAATAAACTTGGTTCACTTTTAACCCATTTTATATAGTCCAGTTACCAGTATATGTGAAATATGGATTAAATGATGGATCGGTTCTTTAACTATCTTTACCAAAAAATAAACTAGGGAACAGAAAGGCATTTCTCAAAAAATATTAATTGTTGTAGTTATGAAAACTTAGCAGCAGAAACAGAAGCAACGAGCCATAGACGTTAGCGAACGGTTGGATTCCGAAATTAAAGGCGTAAAAATAGGGAATGCAGAAAGATACAAAGGGCATAAAAGTAAAAACATAAAGCGGTAACGAATGATGATGGCTGGGCCTGGGACCGTAACGTTTATAAATGCGCACAAGACCAATACTGAAGGATGGAGAGCGACTCGCAGCAATCACGCACAAGACATTAATGTAACAAAAAAGTGGAAATCCAACAAATAAGTAATAAAATTTAATTAAATCACCACAATAAAATAAGAGTAGTACAAAATACTCCACTAGTGAACATGAACATGCTACACTACACGACAAAATTTGATTTTAATACTTTTAACAAAAAAAAAAAAAAAAAAACATACACATCCACTTATCATCACCACAATCTAAAGTGTGAAACGCAATTCAGTTTCCTTAACAGACAAAAACGAAACAAATGCTACCTGTTGTTTCTCCTACGCGTCTTTCGTGAATTTTATCTTCCATTTTGTCATAGCCACTTTGCCATTCCCATTCTCATTTTCCTAATTTCGACCCAATTTTTCGTTCATTAATTATTATTATTATTCCAAACTTTCCTTGCCATACATTATTATACTAGTACCATATTTTTCATTATTAGTATTATTTTCATAACAAAGGAAATTAAAAATTAAAAAATAAAATAAAAATAGAGCGCGTTCTTTGTTCATTGTTCAGTGATCTTATTCTTCATCTTCTTCTTCCTTCCCAGGTCTAGAGAGAGAGAGAGGAAATGCAAGCAAGATCCTCTCTCTGTGTGACCAGGGAATCAGATCTTATTCTTTTCATTTTCACAATAATTTAATTTCAACTCTTTTTCTCTCTGTCTGATTTTCGTGGAAAATGAGCTGTTTTTCTTGCTACGTTTCTCGTCGGAAAAAAGATGTTAGCAGAGTCGAAGTTGATAATGGTTCTCGATCTGCTTCTACTGCAGGTTCATTTTCTTCTAAGTTTCGAACTCAATTATTATTTTTTGTTTCTATTATTGATTGTGCTGTGTGGATTTTACAGGTAATGGAGGAACGAACGCAACCGGTAAGGGTTTTCAAATTCAAATTCGAATAAATATTATTATTATTATTATACACACTGTTATTGTTACTGTTGATTAAATTATATTATTAAAATCTTAAACTACTGTTAAATTAGAGTTAGTAATTGTTACTATATGTTTTTTTGTTTTGTTGAAGAGTTTGATTTTAGTTATTGGATGTGTAGAAAGGAAGAAAGAATGTTCTTCAGAGGCAAAGGGGAAGAATGCGAGAAATGGCCAAAGCAGTACTCCCGCAGCTAGTTTCGGTTTTCGTGAACTAGCTGCAGCTACAAGGGGTTTTAAGGAAGCTAATTTGATCGGTGAAGGTGGTTTTGGAAGAGTTTATAAGGGCCGTCTTTCAACCGGCGAGGCAAGTTTAAAGCTATTAATTTCTAGTATTTTGGTAATTTGAAATTTTTGATCTTTAGAGTGTAGAGCTATTACCAGGAGAAATAACCCTAGTAATTTGGAGTTCAATCAGTAGTAATTTAAGTCTGGACAATGATTGTTTCAGTTTGAATTCAACTTTTGTATACAAGATTGAATTTTAGTTGATAGAAGTCATTTGAATTTGAATTTTTTGGTTAGTTTTAGGGCAGTCGACCCTGGTAATACGGAGTTCAACCAGTAGGTAAATAAAGTATGGTCAAAGATTGTTTCGGTTAGGAGTCAAACTCGATACTCCTGATTGAGTTTTAGTTATTCTGAATGATTTTAAAAAAAAATCTGTTATATTGTTTTGCAGGTTGTTGCTGTAAAACAATTAAGTCATGATGGCCGTCAAGGTTTTCAGGAATTTGTGACAGAGGTTCTTATGCTAAGTTTGCTACACCATTCTAATCTTGTTAAGTTAATTGGCTACTGCACTGATGGAGATCAAAGGCTTTTGGTTTACGAATACATGCCTATGGGATCTCTTGAAGATCATCTTTTTGGTAACTTTTTTTCTTGTTAATAATTTATGAATAAGTTATAATACAGCTGAAGGCTTTTCGATGTTGGTTCATCTTTGTTTATGACAATAAATTTGTCGATGTTGGTTCATCTATTATTTGCTTTCCTAGTTTTGTCAATGACAACAATATCCTTGATTTGCCAATATGAATCCTATATTAAACAGAATAGGCTTCAAGAGGATTTTTTTCTTCCTAAGAAAAGGACTATTTATTTTAGAAATGTGCCTTCCCTGTTATTTGTTTTCTTCCTTTGGAATTTTTTAGTACTATTTGGTGTAGGGGCCCTAAGCAGCTTCTAGTTTCCCAGTGAGAATGGTCTCGAACTAGGGTTATTCTATGCTCAGTTAAAGAAATCACAGATTTGTGTAGGTTGACATTTGCAAAAATTAAAGATATTGATATCTTGGCTTATACATGAATAATCTATGAGAACAACAATGATTAGGTTGCTTTATTAGGAATTCCTCTTAAACCCAAAATTAGATTATCCTTTGTTTTATTTATTACTTGGGGACCAGCTTTTTATGACTAAACACATCAATTAAATCATTAACTTATTTCTCATTTCAGATCTTACCCAAGACAAAGAACCTCTAAGTTGGAGTTATCGAATGAAAATTGCTGTTGGAGCAGCTCGAGGCCTTGAGTATCTCCATTGTAAAGCAGACCCGCCTGTTATCTATCGAGATTTGAAATCTGCGAACATCTTATTAGACAACGACTTCAACCCAAAACTTTCAGATTTTGGGCTTGCTAAACTAGGACCTGTTGGAGACAATACTCATGTTTCAACCAGAGTGATGGGTACATATGGCTACTGTGCACCAGAATATGCGATGAGTGGAAAATTAACACTCAAATCTGATATCTACAGCTTTGGTGTGGTTTTGTTGGAGTTGATCACTGGACGTAGGGCAATAGATTCTAGTAAAAGACCAGGAGAGCAAAACCTAGTTTCATGGGTAAATATTCAGTTCGTATTGTTTCTTTAAAAATAAACCCTCTTTTTAAAGTATATTTGTTTTAGCTTTGCATGTTGGTGATTCCTTTTAGATTCATCATTAATTATTTTATATTTGAGAGTTTGAAAAATTAGAAAGTAAAGCACCTCTCATTTCAAAAGCATTGACAAATGAAAAATTATTTTCTGCCTTTTCCATAAATCCTTACCTGGGATTCTTTGACATGCTAATATGTCTTCTATCTTTCTAGATGAATGTATCTATATTTATCTTCACATGCAAAATTTCTTCTTACACTTATGCTGTTTGTTTTTATTTTCAGTCTCGCCCATATTTCAGTGACCGGAGAAAGTTTGTACATATGGCTGACCCTCTTTTGCAAGGACACTTCCCTGTCCGCTGTTTGCATCAAGCAATTGCTATAACTGCTATGTGTCTCCAGGAGCAACCAAAATTCCGTCCACTCATCGGTGATATTGTTGTTGCACTTGAATACCTAGCTTCTCAGAATGTCCCTGAAACCCATAGACATGGTGTGCACAGCCCACCGCTGCAATCACCTTCCAAAATGGACAGAAATTAATTTTCAGAGGTATTAGATTTTAGATTGAGTTCCATTTCTGTCCATGATTTTGAGTACATATTTCCTTATCAGCTTGATCAATGTAAGCAACCAACTGCCTATTTTAAATGTTAAATATTATTGCTCTAGTTAAATTATTGGCATAGCCATAGTGAAGATAAACTTATTATATCATAAACATTCATTCTTGTGGATCTATTAATCGCAGTGGACATGAATTAGGGCTTATTTATGCTTTAGACTTCCTCCAGGCCCCTATCTCACGTTTGTTGTCATTTCAACCAAATGAGGAAGGTGGTGGGGGAAGAGGGTTTTCACTTGTTGATCAGTGTTTTGTTTTCATTATGTTGTTTTTGCAACGACTGAGGCTGGAGCTTGAGTGTCATTGTCTGATATAAAAGGAAAGGGATATACTATTATTCTTACCAATACTAAGGAGCTATTTAAGTTAAGAATTCTAAGGTCCTGTTTAATTTGTAGTAGCTTCTAAATTAAAATAAATTTTAATATTCTTTATATATAAAAAGTCCTTCCGAGTTTATGTATGTGTATATGGAGAAGTTGTAAACAATTAAAATGGAAAAGCTCAACCTATACCAAAAGTTGTCTATTTAAAAGAACTCATAAGTATCACTAAGGTAAGTTAGTGGTTGGTGTTCGTTGTGTGTTGTTGTAAATCTAGATGCACCAAGTTGGATTACAAATCACAGAAAGAAAAGAACAAAGAAGTTTTTACAGGACTGATCTTAATAATGATCATGTTTTGTACAAGTACTGTTGGACAAGTTTCTGCAAATAGCTCTCAAAGTCTATGTGAGAAAACATATCCTTGGTAGTTGAGTGATTCTCACAACGTAGTTCAAATTTCTATTGGGAGAAATTTTTATATTTAATGTCCAACGTGGCTCAAATACGATTATCTCAAATGAATAGAATTTATGAAAAAAAGAAAATAGCAAATGAAAATTAAAAAGAGCAAAAATAAGTAAACTCGTATGACCCTAAATGGTAAAACGGACAAGAAAGCGTCAAATACTCCTACAATCATAGTGATAATGTGACTGTGTTACCTATTTAAAACAAGACTAATATAGCCTAGAAGAAAACTTAGACCTTAGCACCAAAGGCATCAACGTTGTTGAAAATGAAGGCATGCGGTGTTCCCACTTCGCATGACAATGCATTTTCTATTTCCTCATCCAAATTTCCACGCTTTTATGTAGCTAAAGCTAAAGCTAAAAAGGTTTACACTTGGTTCCCCTAAAGCTGAGCTTCAAGACCTGCTTATGCATAATCACGTTTTTCTTTCTTCCATTAAATTTAAAATGACAACAATTCAAATATAAGAGAAAACAACCTTTGCGCATCTTGAAATAAAACACGCAAAATAACGTTTCTTTTCTCTTTTATTTTTATTGTGAATTTTTTTTTTGAGTGATCTTTGTAAAAATATTTTAAATAATATTTACGGGTTTTGTATACTTAAAAGTCTCCGACTAATTTCGTAATTTTCTTTTTTGTTGAGCTTATGTCTTCTATCATAAAAAATAAATGAAAATAGAATATGGATCTGTATTAAGAATGATGATGGCCAATTTGTTCTTACTATGACTGTTTGGTGGTGTTATGCATCTTTTCCAAAATTAGGCCACATTATTTTCAGAAGTTGGGATTATCATTAAATTAAAACCAAATTTTATCATTAGATTTATTAGAAGACAAATTAAGATGGTTGCTGATTGGTTAATAAGTAGGACCATGTCTATGCCAAGTTGCATTATTTGTATTACCTTCTTTTTATATTAGTGGACTATTTAGATTGTTGTCAATGAAATGAATTAATCTTCCAGCAAAAAGTATTATAATATGAACCATACTAAAATTAGTCCAGCAATTAATTGGCATGCGCGCAGGTTGGTTGACTTGGCTAGATTTTGCTCATCTTTGTGTCATTCATGAATCTACTTTGTAACAATTTTAAAAGGCAATGCCTTACTTTATTAATACTATTATATGATTGAATTGCAATTTTCCATGTAAAGATCACTCGTTCACACACCATATATTTGATTAACTGATATCACAATCTTGACGTTTGGGAATGAGAAGATTTCTGAGGGTCCTACTCCGCTCCTCATTCGTGAATTAGACATAAATAGTCTATAGAGGTTAAATAGCAAACTCATTTCATAAAAATGACTTTAGTAATTAGTAGTGTGAATGAGTGATCTTTTTCCCATTGCGTGGAGTAGTTTTCTTACATTGACTTTGTACTCTTTAAAATAATCAATCATATCACATACACAAAAAAAATAAAATCAATTTCAATAATTTAATTTAATAGTAAAAAAAAAAACATGAATTGAGAAATAGAAAACAAGAAAATGGAAGCAGAGTGGGTTCGACGTTGGAGCAATAGATCTGGTGTTTGGAGAGTTTCATTTTTATCTCTTTCAACTTCTTTTCCAAAAAAATATATACGTACTTGATATTTTATATTTCCATTGTCCCATTCTCTCATTTTATGTGTTGTTTATTCACCAAAAACAATTACATTCAATCGATGAACATGAGTTTTTGCTAGCATGCTTTTGTCCACGAAAAGATAGAGTCACGTGATTTTGTTAATTGGGTGTTTTAATACGAGCCTTTCATTTTAATCAAAAGGTTGAACATATTTATTCTTTTATTCTCACATAAAAAAGTCATTTTCATTATATATTACCTTTTATATATATAAAAACAAAACCAATATTAAGTAGTGAAACTCTAATAAATATTGTTTGCGAAATAATAGAGATAAAAGAGCTTAGGTGTATAAGTATAGCCAAATCCAAACTTGATTATGGTTTAAGAAGTCAATCCAACCCCCCCGGCGCATGGAGCACATTATTTGACAAAATAGACTAAGTAGTCATTTTGGGTTTTAATATTTTATACACTACACGTTCACTATAGCTTCCACAAAGCAAATTTACCTTAGAGGAAATTGTATTTATCTTTTTTGACTCTTTCAACTTAAAAATTATATAAAAAATGCATCTTTAACTAGAAAACATACTATTATGAATGATAAAAAATCTTTTTTATAAACAAAATTTAATAAATCGTAAGTATAATGAGTATTCAAAATATATACAACAAGATATTATCAAAAAGACAACCAACTAAATTATCAATAAAAAACATGTATTAGTTTGTTTTTAAATGTTCGACTCTTTTATTAAAAACTTTAACCTTTTTTTATAGAATTATATCCCTTCTAATTTCAATTGCACCATCTTTTACTAAAATAATCATTTGTTTTGTATTTTATTTTTTAAAAATATAATCAATTAAAAAATTTAATTTTATATTAATTTTTAATTCATAATTTAATCAATAAAATCAAATATTTAAATGTTAGTTAATTAAACTTACCAATTAGACTAATAGTAAATACCACAATTAAGGGTACTATGTGATCTAACGATGATACCTTTGATTCCTTACTAATGAAGTAAAAACATATTTAGAGAATTTTCTTTGACTATAAAATAAAAAGATATTTAGAGCATCAGTTAAATAGGTTTATCTGCTAACCTAGAGTTACCTAAAGTTAAGTTATCATTACGCATACAAGAAAATACTTTTATAATTTAATAATAATAAATTTATAATCGTTATATATATTCTCTTTTATAATTTAATAATAATAAATTTATAATCGTTATATATATTCTTTTTATCAATTTATTAAGAATAATACGTATATAAGGAACTACTCTAATAATTTAATAATAATAATTTTATAATCGTTATATTTTTTTTTATCAATTTATTAAGGATAACAAATTTATGACCGCTATTTTTTTTAATTAATTTA
>JBBPBS010000276.1:1796379-1813828 GCA_037974835.1 Cicer judaicum
TAAAAATGGAAGTTCAATTTTATTTTAAATTAAAATTAAAATATTATATAATATTAATTAAAATATTTAACTTATTATTTTAAGTTATAATAAAATTAAATATAAATAAAATATTAAAGTATAAATTAAAATTGTGAAATTGTAACATGATTCTTATTAAATTCTAAACAATGAATGAGTGCTCCATGATATGACACAACTACATTTAATAACACCATGTCAAGTTTTATGTTGAAGTAAAAAATAATAAATTATTTCAAAATATTATTTAATAAATTTATATTAAGTTTATGATCAGAGATGCTATTGTCGATTTAGTCCACCTCGGTGAATGATTTACATTTTAATCTAACATTGATAAGTCACATTAGTGAATAACTTATCATAAAAAATCAAGAATTTACATTTACAAAAAATTGTATGTGAATTGTCTATGTAAGATTTTTTTTCACATATCATTAAACAAACATGTGGATGTTAATGTTAGTAACGCCGTTGACCCTGAAAGCGTTGCATTGCAATATTTTCTTTAATTAATTATGTACACCGTTAACTAGTTACTAGTAATAAATAATATCCAGTAATTAGTTATGCGACAAATATAGCTGAGGAAATCAAAGTGTGACTTCGATGAGTTTGATCTATTTACTCCCAAGTCTCTCTTGTCATAAGTTTAATTTGATGAGGGAATTAGACCTTTAGAATTATGGCAGGTCACTGTAATTATAAAAAATAATATAAATTGTAAATTTTTAATAAAATTACAATGTTAATTACAAATACATATTATTTTAATTTACAAATACAATTAAAAATTACAAATTTTGACAAACATTAAGTAAAAATTTGAAATACATATAATTTTAATTCTTTTTCTCTATTTAACGTCAATCTTAGGGGAAGTTTGTTTTGAAAACTCAAAAATATATTTTTGGCACACAATTCAATATAATTAGAAAATTTAGTAGTTATAAGAATTTTTTAACAGTGTATATAAAATTTTATGGAAGTTCATTTTTCCATCTTAGCGCTTGAGATAATTTCATTCTTGAAAACCTTTATATTAAAATTAAAATTTTCTCGGCTTTAACAAACATGAGTATATTTATTTTCACTTAATATTCATCAAACCATAATTCCTAGACTTAAAACAAACCCACTCTAAACTGTATATTAAGTCAAATTCATCATTTTACAAAATCCATTTATAAAATGAACAATTATCCTCTTTATTAACTATAATTAAGCTAGAAGTGAAGAAAAAAAAACAGTGAAAATTAAGTAAAAAAACATGTTGATTATTTAGGAAGAAAATTGAAAAGAAAAACAAAAATCTTCCAAATAATAAGTATACCCTGTCCTTGTGTTCGAAGTAACAAGAAGTCAATGGCAAGTATTTTCTACTTAATCGATTTGCGCTCTCTCTATCTCCTATATCTTTTCTATAGACTTTCTCCTCTCTTTCCCGGTAACTAACATCCATCACATGTATACTAATTGACAAACTTTGCCAGCTTCCAAATCCAATTATATATTTAATTAGTTCGATCGGTTCGTTGTGTAGTTCCTTTCATCACTACTAATTTCAAAATCATGGGAAACTGTTTAGCTAAGTCAGGTGATGACACCAAGATGAAGATTAAGACCACAACTTCCACCTACAAACAACAACACAACATTAATTCTTCTGCTTCTGCAGGTATATTTAATTAATTAAAATCAATTTTGGTAACTTTCATTAACAAACACACACTTATGCGTGTGATCATGAAATTAATGGTTGGTTAAGGTGCAGATGATGGTGGAAAAATAGTGAGTCAAAATCTAAAAATGTTCACATTGGAAGAGTTGAAAAGTGCGACAAGAAACTTCAGACCAGACACGATGGTTGGTGAAGGTGGTTTTGGTCGTGTTTTCAAAGGATGGATCGACCAAAACAGTTGCAGGCCTTCCAAAGTTGGTGTTGGAATTCCCGTTGCTGTTAAAAAGTCCAGTCCCGATAGCGTTCAAGGTTTACAAGAATGGCAGGTTCATTTATTTATTTATTTACTGTCTCAACATTTTTGGTTTAATTTTACTTTCAGTTTGATGGAGCATTTGGTTTGGTTTATAATAATAATAATAATTTTGTGTCGCAGAGTGAAGTGAAATTTTTGGGGAAGTTCTCTCATCCAAATCTTGTTAAACTACTTGGATACTGCTGGGAGGAAGATCAATTCTTGTTGGTGTACGAATACATGCAAAAGGGTAGCTTGGAAAGCCACCTCTTCAGAAGTAATTAATTAATTAATTAATTAATGATAATGCTGTTTTGCTTATGTCTAAATGAATGGTAACTTTAATGTTGTTTACACATAATAATTGCAGAAGGGCCAGAAGCACTTTCTTGGGATATAAGATTGAAGATAGCAATAGGAGCTGCCAGAGGTTTGGCTTTCTTGCACACTTCAGAAAAATCTGTTATCTATAGAGACTTCAAGTCCTCCAACATTTTGCTTGATGGGGTATGTAATTAAATTCATCAAATAATTAATGTTTCAAATGAATCACTGAGAGAGTTGTAAGAATAATGTTTTAATGAATATTAATTAATAGGACTTCAATGCAAAGCTCTCTGACTTCGGATTGGCTAAGTTTGGACCAGTGAGTGGTAAATCCCACGTGACCACCAGGGTCATGGGAACCTATGGTTACGCAGCCCCCGAATACATGGCTACAGGTAACATTCATTCATTATATTATCCTATTAAATAAATATACCACCACGTCTTTATTTTTATAATCTGTTAAATAAATATTACTTTTAATAGGATAATATAAAAGCAATTTTTCTAATTATTTGTATATAATTTATAAAAATTATTTTTTAAAGTACAAAATTATCATTAAAGATAATTTTTTTCTAATTATATTAATTTCTATCTATTTCAAAATTACCATAAGCATGCTTACCCATAACCATTGAGATTGAGACACTCGTTAGTACCTACATAATTTTTATCATGTTAGGGATCAATATCTAAAACATTTGTTATTACAACAACTTCAAAATTTATTACTTTAATCTATTTTTTAAACTCATTTCAAAATTGATTAATGTACCTTAATTAGTAATAGATCAATATGTGAATAAGAAAAGATAAAATAATACAAATAAAAACATAGAAACAACAAAAAATTATGTGGATAAATAGAAAATGAGAATAAAATTTACTACTAGATGAAAACCCTAGGTCAGATTCATATAGAATGAGCAGAAAACCTCATTAAAAATTAATGTTGGACAATTTCAGATTTTTCAAACGTAATTACATTATTTTCTATCGTTAGTGAGTTAAGCTTTGTGTTTACAACTATGAGAATCTACTATATAATTTTTTTAATAAACTGATTTTTAAAAATTTTGAAACAAAAGTCAGTAAAATAGTATAAAGCAATTTTTAATTTAAAAAATTAAAACAAACACACTCAATAATATTATCATAAATTTACTATTTATTAGTTAAATTAATATTTAAGACTTACTATAAACTTGTTTATTTTTTATTCGAATATATTAGAATTTCTTTTGAATAAATATATTAAAAATTTGAACACTTAGTCAGTGGTAAATTCAACTCGAACAGGGATTAGGTCCGTTTCACTATCCTAAAGGAAAAACAACTTTTAAAAAATTATAACCAAATTAAAACAGTTTTACTACTTGAATCCCCATAAAATTTGAAGCACAAATAATAGGGAAATGCATATATCACGATGAAGTTACTTCGCGACAGCATCACGGTAGTAGGTAGGGTAATATTTAATTGTACCAATATGTCTTTTATTTTTATCCACACATGCTTTTGGTCAAACCACAAATTTAAGAGTGATTAATGATTTGTGACTTATTCATGATGTTGGTCTTCTTGACCAATATCACTGCTTGCAAATAGCATTACTCATAGTCAAACATATTAAAAAAATACAAATAATATAAATAAAAAATTGGATCATGCCAAAATTTGCAGTTAAACGTGCATAGATAAAAGTAATAATAGGATGAATGACTTTCTAGAAAGTACTCAAGTTGCATTTTACTCTCTTTTTTCTTAACAAAAAAAAAAAGGGAAAATGATATGATCGGATCTGATTGCTAGGTTTGCAATTTTAGACCTATTGTTCAAACAAAATACCATCGATTTTAATTGGTTTTAGTCACTTAGATTTGATTTGTTTCAATTTAAAACAAATTTAGATAAAAACATATATAGGTGAATTGATTGGATTTTTTCTTCTTTTTTATTTTTAAAAAATTAATTTGTTAAACTCTCGCACACTAATCATAGAAAAATAAGTGATCTTGTATTCGAATTTGTACTCCATTTATCAGAAATCCTTATAACTACCATTTTAGCAAATAGTAGCATTTTTGTTATATAAAATTATAAAGCCTATTGCTTGCAGGCCTTATTTATTTGATTACTTTTTGTGTTGATGGAGAATTAGTTGCAAAATTTGGCATATGTTATGAGGAATATATATTAATGAATTAGAGTATATGTTAATAATTGGCAGGCCATCTGTATGTGAAAAGCGACGTATATGGATTTGGTGTTGTTCTACTAGAAATGTTAACAGGCTTAATAGCACTAGACCAAAATAGGCCAACAGATAAGGTGAAATTGGTGGATTTCACAATTGGATGTCTAAGTGACAGAAAGAAACTCAAAACAATTATGGATCCTCGTATGAACGAACACTATTCATTAACAGCAGCACTTCAAATATCACACCTTATACTCAAATGTTTAGAATCTGACCCCAAAAATAGACCATCTATGGAACAAGTTTTGGAAACTTTAGAAAAGGCTCAAACTATAAAATATAAACCCAAAGTCAAGAAATCAAGAAGTGTTGTGCATCAAAAAGACAAGAGATCAATGGACCTTCCTCACAATAATGGTCACTCCAAATTACAAACTCATTCCTCTCACTAGTATTCCATCGAAAATCAAATATAAGTAAAATTCTCTTTAAATCATATACATCATTTTTCTTTGTTTATGTGCACATATATAACTATATATAACTGTTATTTGATTAGTTATATACTACCTTGTAATCAACGTTCTAATATATGTTATGTGATTAGTTCTATGTAATTACTTTCTTCTTAGTCTTCTTATGTGTTAGTAGTATGGATCTGAATCCACACCGTCGTTATTTAGAACATCATTTTAGATGTAGTATATATATTTAGAAAGAAAAAAATGCACATTTTGTATTATATATGCGCAAGGATTCTCAACCCGGATTTCTCACTATTTCTATAATAAAAAAAAAGTCCAATAATATAGTTTTGAGATATATTCATAATATACAATCACCAGTTGCCAAATAATTAAACATTAATCATACATTAAAATGATAGTAAAGGAGATGGTCAAATATTTTACGAAGCTAGTGTACTAATCGGTGCAACACACATGGTAAGTTGTAATCTACACATGTTGTGCTGATATGCTTACATGCTGATCGCAATAGAAATTATGCAAGCAAAATAAGTCTATCACACCCATTAGCAAAACTTAAACCTCCAGATCACGACAGGAAATATTAGATATTTTAGTCAAAGTTGGTTAGTTACAATAGTTAATTAACTTTTTATTTAATTGATTATATAATTTATATAATTTTGATATAATTCAAGTTTTTTTATTATTAGACTTAATTGTAGTTTTTATTAAGTGTAATTGCATGTTTTTCTCAAAACTAATACTCAGAGATAGGAAATGAATAAGTTTGGGTTGTTAATATTTATCTCACATTCACCTTCGAATTCGTCATGCTAGTAATATTATTTTTATTTTAAATTTTATATAAATATATATATTTGATATAATTAATTTTTTTAAATTTAAAAATTATAATCTCATTATACATTTTTATTTTTTTAAAAATTATAATAAAAATAATAATAATTATTTTATTATATTGTATTAATTTTAATAAATATGTCTCTTAAATTTATATAAATGAGGACGGGTTTAGGGCAAAAACTCAATCTCATCGTGGTGTGGGGGAGTCAAAACTCGTCCCTACCCTATCGCCATGGCTACCTCCATCACATACAAGAATATGCTTATAATCATGTATAATATTGGTGCAACAAATTTTCACTATCCATTCAAAATTCAAAATGTTAAAAGTTTTGTCAGATACACATATATGTTTGGCATTTTTAGCAACAACAAAATAAGTCTATATGTTTGGCTCCCGTCAAACAAATGGTTTAAAAAATAAGGTGTCTTGAATGAAGAATTCAGGAGACCAACATAAAGACCAAGGATAAAGATCCTGCTAACAAAAAAAAATCCAAACAAAAAGGCAAAAATGCATAAAAAAAAAAAAAAAGTCTCAAACAAAGAAGAATTCTTTAAAAAAAATTGTGATATTGTACTTTTCAATTTTTATGACATTTCTTTTTTGATATTTTCTAAACTTGAAGTATAATAAATTCATTCTAGGTTGAAGAGGTATAATAGATATCTTAGTTATTTAGTTAAATTAGTACTAGTTAGTTGTTTATCTAATTGAGATATAAATATTTGTAACCCTTGATGTAATTTAAGTATCTCTATTATGAATATTATTCCATTTACTTTTTTCTATTTCTGTTGTATCTATAGCTAATGTAAGTAACTAATCAATTTTAAATAAATAATTAACTAAATATGACTCCATAAATTGCAATTATGCATGACGAATAAAAAAGAATAACAAAGGACTCTGTATGTAGACAGTGTAACCTCTGATATAATTACCAAATTAGTATACAAAACCTGCGTAGAACACCGATGTACTATTGTATAGTATATAAAAAGATATAGATTCATTCAACTACATTAATGTACTATTGTGTCATATTCATAATAGTTTAAAATGGATATTTAATTACAACATCTAAGAATTCAAAATAGGAAAAATATATGTATCAGAACAATCTAATTCGATTTTTTTTCTTCGCATTAAAACACTATAGAAAAGGAAAAAAAATAAAACAGATACCATGTAGTATGGTAATTTTTACACGGTATGTGTTACGTGTAACAGGACAAAATTGAAATAGTTATATTATCATGGTGCATGGTCCATTTCATAAATATCCAAATTTTTATTAAATAAATCAATAAAATTTTGAATGATTTAAAAAAAATAAAATTAATACGTTATTCTCTGTTGGAGCATTAATGATGTTTTCTATAGATGATATATCATTGTTATTAACATTTTTTTTACTGAAAATTAACAATTTATTATTTTATTTTTTGCTTGAGCAATTAATCTGATGTATTAGCATTAAATTCATAATATTCCTTAAGAGATTTTGGAGGCCATGGAAAATGAAAGAGAGTTCATGAATTAAGAAGTAAAGTGTCCTCTTCATATTGAAGATTTTCGAGACGTATCTTAATATTTAATATTTATATGTAGTTATATTCAATCATTTTTATTTTTTTAAATTATTACTAATCATAATGCGTTATGATGCATCCCTCATCTATATCCCTTAAAAGAGGAGAGTCAAGAACACAATATCTTCTATTGGTTCAAATTGTTAATGAATCCCACCATATTGTATTGTATGTGTCTCATTTAAATTTATTGAAATTTATATGAATCATAGCCAATAAAAAATAGTGTGTTGAAAAATACAAATTAAATGATGTGTTATCGTTATTCAACTTAAAAAGCTTCTATTGACGCAACTTTTGTGCTACATCGAATTGAAATCTTGCCTCCATTGCCATCTATCTATCATGGGTTCAAATTTTTTATTTTTTAATATTTGTAAAAGGGAAATAATTATTAATATAAATAATACTAATGATCCTTTTACAATTTAAAAAACCAATTATCATCCGAATTTGATTGTACATTTTATTATTGACCTAATAATTTAAAATATAAAATTTAAATGTAGACTGTTTGATTTTGATCGAATAGTCACCAATGTCTCACTACTTGAACCCGGAAACCCTAACTAATAGAGAAACTTGATTCAAATTATTCAATCCGAAACTAAAGCAATATTGCATAAATAATACTCCCTCTAATCCTTCATATAACAGATAATTGAATCATAAAAAATTATATATTCAATCCATACTATTGGATCAAATATATCCACTTACGTAGATTCAGTTGTTTTTCCCTCCCAAAGCCTTCAAAACATGATAAGGAAGACAAACTTCAATATCAATACTACCTTATTCAACCCCACCAAACAAAGTAACCTTACCATTAATTTTTTTGCAATACCATTCCTAACTGCAATAGGCTTACCCCAACCAAAGTGATTACCATAGTAATCGAACCGTGGGGAACTATTTGCAACCAACACAACACATTACTTCTTGACACCATACCAGGCTCTATTAGCAATGGTGTTTTCAACCAAGACTCATAAACATTCGTTACCTTCTCATGAGATTGCATTGCAATCATTTTGTTAATTTCCCTACTAACACCACCTTCCATTAACTCCCATGCTTTCATGGTTACAATTCCAAACCCTCCCGCATTTCCAAAATAATTATCTTCTAACTTTGGACACATTCTTGTCCTACAATCTATCATTAAACCGAAACTAGTCTCTTCATTTGGGTTGTCAAGTTCAATATTGTGCTTAGTTATAATTGAACTCCACAAATGAGTTATAACTGCTTGTAATGAAGATACTACTACTTTTTCATCACCATCAATCTCTTCATTAGCTTTTGATTTGAGTTGTGAAACTTTTAACTTTGTGAAGTGGAAGAGTCGAATAGGTGGCAGTGGCGTTAGTTTCTTTTGTGTTTCCTTTGTGAAAGGAAACATTATGGGAAGATTATTATTTTTTTGGAAATAAAACATCAAATATATCGCTTTAATAAAAAATTTATCGGTGATGGATTATTTGTAGAATCTATAATCGTTCTTGAAGCAGAATTTCAACTTTACTCGTACCTAATTTTAAAAATTAGAATAAATTTAATTAATAATAATATTGTAATTTTTTTAAAAAAATATATATTTTTAATTATATACATTAGAAATTTTTGAAGTTTTTGAAACTTTTGAAATGGAATTACTTCAAAGGTTTGAAATTTTCGAAGTATATGTACTTCGAAAGTTTCAAATTCATCCAAACTTTCAAAACTTTCTGAAAAAATAAACTTCGAAAATTTCATATTCATCTAAAGTTTTAAAATTTTCTGGAATATTTTATTTCGAAAGTTTGGTATTTTTTCAAAGTTTCGAAATTAGTAATTTTTTCTGCATAATTACATTCTGAAAGTTTTCAATTTCAAAAAAAAAAATTAGAATAAATCAAAATACTTACTTAATGGAGAATGAGAAATTTATCTATAATTTTATACTAATTAAATCAGGGAAAAATAATCTTTAAAAAAAATTGGAGGGATGGAAAGTAAAATTGAGCTGCAAAGTACAAAGCCCAAAAGTGAGTCAGTGGACATTTGATAAGCTTTAACCACCATTCAATCCCAATTCTTATATTGATAAGTTTTCGGTCCATAATGTATTTGAAGATCGGATAAGCAAACATAAAAAAGTTAGTTTTTGTACCCTTTAATTAACCTTATATCTCCCAATTTCTTAAAAATCCAAAACCATCCTTAAAAATTTCATCGAATTCTTAAAAATTTCATTGATTTAATGATAAAAAAAAATTACTTTAAAATTTCACTTTCTCAATCAAATTTTCAGTACTTTACATTTTTACATTAAAATTTGGTATACAAATATTCACTATCGAAAATTTCGTATTTCAAATTTCCGATAATACAATTATGTTATCTAAATTTTCGATAAAATATTTATATCAAAATTTTGTGCCATGAAATTTTCAATAATTAAATTGTTTTAAATTTTTTAATAATTAAATTTTCAAATTATTGAAATATCCGCTAGTTTTTTTTCCCTAAGTATTGATAAACATTTTCCGTATTTTGTCCTTTAGTGCTGGGCTTGTTTTTATTGAACAAAAAAAGTGTTGGGCTTTTATTAAAAACATGACTAAATGGTGGGTTAGTGTATTAGTCTAAAGGCTAAATTAAATCGGTGGTCCCTTAACTTAATTTTAGGTAACGTTTTAGTCCTTTATTTTTTTTTTTTTTCGAGTTGATCATTTATTTTAGTTTTAAGTAACAATTTGATATTTTATGTTTTAAAATTTCAACAATGTTATCCTTTTTTATACAAAAATTCAAAAAAATCATCAAATTTTTCAACCAAAACCCATAAAATTGATAATCATCTTCAATCTAATGCAAATTTTATCAAATTCATAACTCAAATATTCAAATACACTCATATTTTCATCTCCAACAACATCAAATAAAGAATGAAAATATGAGTTTATTTCAAGATTTAAGTTATGAATTTGATTAAATTTGTATTTTATTGAAAATGATAATGAATTTTATGAGTTTTGTTTAAAAAATTTGATGATTTTTTTGAATTTTTGTAAAAAAAAGGACAATATTGTTGACATTTTAAAACATAAAATATCAAATTGTCACTTAAAATTAAAATAAAGGATCAACTCGGAAAAAAAAAAAGATAAAAGACTAAAAGTTTACCTGAAATTAAGTTAAAGGACCACGACTGTAATTTAGCCTAATCTAAATTGTCTATCAAGATCGAACTTAGTTATTTTTTAATTGAAATATGTAAGAGTCTCTTCGAGTTGTTTGAGTTTTTGAATTTTGATTTTGAAAAATAATTTCAAAATCAAAATATACTCAGATAAAATAATGTGAATTGAATATTTTTCTTAATTTTAAAATTTTTTTTCTTTAAAACTCAACCAAAAAAAATAGTTTTTTGTGTTTATGGTCGTTGGTTTCTATTTTTACATTAAAGTCGTGTTCCTTCCTTTTCCTACCACCACCGTCGTTCCAACATTATCGATGTTCAATGTTGTCGTTGTTCCAGCCATCGTCGTTATCTTGAATTAACCTTATGATATTGGTACTTAACAATGACATTTTGCAAGAAATCAAAACAACGAAATACCCTATTTGAGTTCACCGATGACGTGAGTATATTCATCAAAGACACGAACCGTATCTCTATATATAGAGAGAGAGACAAAAATGTATCCATACACCATAATCTCACATTTTCTTAAAACCCCTCATTTTGCTATTTTTTTTAGAAAGAAAAGGAAACTATACACCTCACAAATTTTTGTAAAGTTTTTCAGAACTTTAATTTTTTTTAAATGATTATCGGCAAATTAATTTTTTTTTTAAAAATAAATGTGTTTTAAAAAAATAATCTTAATTTTTTGGAATATAAGTGAGGTAGTATAATTTTATTTTTTTAACATAAAAAATTAGGGACAAATCTGAAGTTTTTAACATTTGTGGGAGTAAGAGGTAAAATTTTCAAAATAAACTCATATTTCTTAAAATGAAATAAAAAATATGAGAAATGGAAAAATGCTAACAAGTGTTGTTTAACAAATTAAATGTAGAAATATAATTTTACGAATGATATATTAAATATTTCCAAATTTTAAAAATCTGTTTTCAACATAAAATATACTTTTATTACATTATCTTTATTCTTTACAAATAATTTTACAACAATTGTTAATATGATCCATGGAATATAAATAAAAATCATAATTTATGTCCTATTTAATAATAAAATCTCTTAATTAACCCTCATTTAATATAATTTTTTATATTTTTAATGATCCAATTTATTAGTCAATTGGAATAATGTTACAAACTATATGATTAAAGAGAGAGATTTAACTAGTAGGAAAAATAAGTTTGAGTCATTAGTATTTAAATTGATAAAATATAATTAGTTGACCAATAAGACACTTCCAACTCACATTTTAACCTCTTAGGGGACTTACTCTAGATTTATATAGATTATACGTGGTTAACAATATTTTTTAATATGCATAATTTGACTCTAGATTTATATAGATTATATGTGGTTAACAATATTTTTTAATATGCATAATTTGATTTTTATTTATTTGTTGTTCTTCTTATAATGAATTTTGATGGGAGTATCAAGTGTATTATTTACATGCAACGGCAGAGCCAATCATCAATATTTAATGGATAGTGACTAAAACTCCTATATAAAATTAGATAGTCATTATGGTTTCTTAAATATGTGAGGCATGATCATTGTAGCTTTAAATGCATCGAATATACAAACATATCATCTATTTAATCTTTTGTTAGTAATTTTATAGATAAAATTGACTAAAAAATACACATTTGAAGACAAAACTAACTAACAAAGACACATTTGAATATTAAATTAATTAACAAACGACACATTGTTTTCTTTTTTATGTAAAATTTGGTTAGTTATTAATAAATTGTTATATCATATAATAATTGACTATGTATAACTTATAAAACTTGAAGGACTATGACACCTACACATTCTCTTTTCTCCTCCATCCCAGTTTACCTATACCAAACCAACGTGAACTAATGCAATTTAACAAATAAGGTTGTATAGGTGTTGAGGGTGAGTTTTTTTTTCTATGGAAAGTCAACCAAAATATGAAAACCCAATAATGCTTAAATTAGTGTAACTGTGGAAGTCTGAACAAGTTAATAGGTAATTTTATGTGTATGACAGTTTTGAAAATATCTCAAAAAGCAAATTCGAGTTTCAAAGACAAAATTTATTGAAAGGTTAGTGGTTTTTTTTTTTACTTAAAAACTAATTCATTGAAGATAAAAAGACAATTGAATTAAAAGAAAAGAAATTTAGGTTGCCATTAAGTTAAGTGCATAAACTTAAAACATCTTAAATTAAAAGACCATGAAATAAATTACTTGAATGTAAAATTGTAAGTAAAAGTACACAAAGTTAAAGAAACTATATTGAGAGTTAAAGGAATTTGAATATATTTATGTTATGGAAAGTGTGAATTTGTTTCTGCTGCTTCAGGAGTAGATTTCATAAATCAAGTATTTCGCATGTGTTTTTTTAGTGAAAACTCTTATTTATAGATAAAGCATCCATACACTAAGTAATTGTCATTTCAATGACAAATTATGTTTGCGGTAGTTACTTATGTTAAATAATTTTTAGTAAAGATTCGTTTTACACTAACACACGTTCAATCTTTATTATTATCGGACTATAGTTGGAAAATGGATGCCTCTTGTTGATGTTATTTGTTTTTAAACTCAATTATCATTGTTGATAATCATACACTTCAATAAAACATTGACTTTGTTGTTACTTTGACAATATCTCTATATTTACACTCGTCTAAATCCTTTGTCAACACATTTTAAAATTTTCCAAATAACAATATGATTTAGATATGATTAGTTTAGCTTTGGCAAAAATCCATTCTCTAATTAAATTGAGTTTTATCATATTTAATTAAATAAAAGATTTGTAACTTTTTCTCCTAAATCATAATCAACTCAAAACATGTGATTATGATATGAGCTAAGTGTTTTATTTGAACTAAGTTTTGGGAAATTTAAATCCTACCTACCAACAAATGCACTCAAAATCCACAATTGAAAAATAAATTTCATTATTAAAAATTCGAAACATAAAATAACATCAAACGGTGCATTAATTTGTTGGCAGGTGAGATTTAAATTTCCCAAAACTTAGCTCAAATAAAACACTTCATAAAATTTCCTCTTAGTGCAAGTTCCTTTTTAAATTTCGGTTGTTTTCGGAGTCAGTGTTCCATTATACAAATTGGGTAGTTAAGTGCTTAGTGCTTAGTAGTAGAAGGTTCTTTCGTATGTGTATTGAATTTATTAGCACATTATGACTTGTTCTGATTAATTTCCCAAAGTCTTTTTCATATAGTCACTTTCTTTGTCTTGTAAATTAATTGGATATAGTAGTTGGTTAGTTGGTGACATTGTGGGGGTTCGAATAAATGGAAAGCACACTTATTTAGTCAATTGAAATTGGGAACGATTAGAATGCTAATGCTCGTATTACGTACATTATACGGCGTGTTGTCAATACGCAACAGAATAAATGGACTACTAATACATCATTTATTGTATATTTCTCTGCCGAGATGTCCGTTTATCTTATGCTTCTATAATTATATTCTTTCATTTGTCCCGCAATTAAGATAATTAATTATTTTTAACCGGTATGAAGTTTGTCTCAAACATCATAAAAGTTTTATTAACTATTTTTAATAAATAAAAATATATTTTAAAATAAATTGAAGATAAATTTGAGTAAATGTAACATTTTTATACTTTTCCTAGACTCTTTCGCGGTATTATTGAAATTAAACATGATTGTTTGTAAGATATTGAAATGGGTTGCAAGTAAGTTGTGTGATGAACTCAACTGAGGTACTTGTCAAACCCCTCACCCAGGAACTAGCTAACATCTTTTATTATCTTTGGGTATAAACGCCTCTAATCTTGAGCGTATTGTGAACAACATTAAAGTTGCATGGTGCACAATTCTTCTTGATTATTGGGCTATATATATCCAAGCTATGTGGCATTTTCTCGATTCCCTATGAATATTTTTTGTTTTTGAATTTTAAAAAATTGATTTGAAAAATATTTGTTAGTCGCTAAAAATATTATTGAGTTGGATCAGATATTAATTTGCTATCTTTAAGACGTTTCACGATATTGTTCAAAATTATACAAGACAGTCTATCAACCATGTTGTCCGCAGGATAAATCAGTTCAGGTACACAATATTAGTTTTACTACTGCACTGTAAAAAAACTATTCTAGAATCTCTCCCTCTAAATATGACGGTTAAGGACGCTTGTAATATGCTACTATGACTTGTCGAAAATTTGAGACGAAACACAAAAGGGAGAAAAGATAAAATTGTTTTGTTTTATGTTTGAGAGAATTTTTGAAATTCTTCCAAATAAAGGGCAATTTATCAATAATAACAATAATTTGAAATTGTTTATCTAAAGTAATACTTTCATATATGATCTCATGAGTTATCTTCTGAATTTTATTTGATTGAACCACCACGAATATGTCATATAACACTTGAGGTAGCAACTCACATCTTACTTTTTAGAACCAACTTCTTGGATATCATATTTTTTTCTTAAGAGCATCCCAACATCTCTAGCAATATTGTTGGAACTGTAGTAATCATACAGATCATCTGTAAGTCCATTAAGAATATAATTCTTACAGAGATAATCATTATCTTCTCATTGGGTTAATTTTGCAATTTTCTTATCCTTTTATGTTTGTTCAACTCTTTTTCATAGTTAAGAAAATTAATATTTTTTGTTGTCATCGTTTGAAGTGACATTCTTTAAACCAAAATGATTAATTGAAATTAGAAATAGTGGAACCAAATTCAATAATCTCCTCAGTTGACATGACATAAACAAACATCTTAAAATTGTAGTTTTTGAGTTTTGAAAAATAATTTTTAATTTTGTGACACTGCCCAAAATTGTGAATGATAAACTATCCCCAAATTAAAACAAGCTACTTACACTATATATATTTTACTAGTACAGCGTAGAAAATCTGTATACAATTACACCTTCTAAATTTGGCAGTTAAAGTCACTCGTAATATAGTACTATGACCTTTTGAAAATCTAAAGAGACCAATTTTTTCGGTAAAGGGACGTAAAGAAAATTTGGGACGAAATTAAAGAAGGAGAAGAGAGAAAAGTCAAATTTACTTATGAGTTTTGGTTTAATTTGTGAATTGAGTAGACTCCTTAATTTAAAGAGGAAATATGCATTTGATCTGGTTAAATTCCACGAGATTGGTTATTGACGAGTTCTTTGAAGATGAGTCATACCACAAAAAATTGACATGTGAAATTGGAGGAAGGTGGAGGAAGACTCGGTCACGTAAAAACTGACAAGGAAAAGTGAAATCAACTAGAGGACTCAATCAACACACACACAAAAACGTGTCAAAATTTTTTTGAAGAGAAAAACACATGTATTATAAAATAAACATTAAATTTTTCGAGTTCTAAAAAATAATACACTCATAGCCTAAATCCAATCTTGGCTCGACCTGACGAACAGTGGCAACACGCACACATGTTTGAGTGTATTATCTTTCATTCATAAAATTAGATACTTATTGAGACACACTCCAAATATCATATATTTTTTTAATAAAACACTACTAATGTGTGATATTTCTAATAATTCACAATCTATTTATATTTTAAAATAATAAATGTTTTGATACAAAATTACTAAGATTTTAAAAAGTATTTCGTCAAATAAATAAATAAATCAGGCAATTCACATTTCTCATATATATTTTAATCATTATTAAAATTATCTGATTTTATTTTTATAAATTTTTGAAATTTTGTTTTCAGTCCCTGTTAAAGAAAATCACATGTTTTAGTCCTCATAAAATTATTCTACAAACTATTTTAGTCTTTGGAGGAACGAAATATTAATCAACTTCTAAATTTTTCAATAATATTTTACATGTATTTCTAGAAATTTATTAAAAGTTTATCCGCACAAATTTTTTTAACTTGTTATGAATTAAATATGTTTTTTAAATGTCATATGTTCAAGATAAGTTTTTTTAAATATAGACTTATAAATCAAATTTTGAACTAATTTTTTGTGGAAGAATTTTGTACAGTGTTGTAAACATGTGTAAAAAAAAATCATTCAAAAATGTATGTTGATGTTTTAAGGGCTGTGCAAAAAATCCGGTTATAAGGTCCAAATTCAAATCCAAAACCGAATTCAAATCCATTTTAAAAATCCGGTTAAAAACATACAGTTATAATCCGATTATTTATAAATCGGTTGGAGAACCACTTATGTTTTAAATTTGGATTTGGTTTTTATCCACTATCAATATTTTGTTAATTTTGAGAATTTATTTATTGAAAAAAATTTGAAATTTATTTTTTTTGAAAAAATATCGGAAGAAAAAAATAAAAAAAAATAAAAAATTGTCAAAAAAAATTTAAATTGAATTTTTTCTAAAAATATTTATCGAAAAAATTAATTTTTTTAAATAACCAATTTTTAAACTATGAATAAATAATTTTTTAAAAAATAATTAAATTTTAACCGATTTTGAAAAAAAGACGATTTTAAAATTAAAATTTTCAAAACCGGTTGCTTAATTATAAACAGGTTATTTAACCATACCCAATTTTGCAATTGATTTTAGAATCGATTTTAAATCAAATAATGGATTTAGTTATAAATTTAAATCCATATATTAATTTTAAAATAGATATAGTTTAATTTTAAAAAAAAAAACAAATCATGCAGAGCCCTATCACTCTAACAAGGACTAAAAATACATACATAATAATTTTTTTAGGAATTAAAAAATGTGATTTTTTTTTTGGATGGACTAAAACTAAATTTTAAAATTTTATTGGGATTAAACTTATTTAATCCTATATACTTTATTAA
>JBBPBS010000276.1:1814165-1836597 GCA_037974835.1 Cicer judaicum
GTTTGAGTCCTTTTTATTAAGCAAAAAATTAATTTTGTTTGAAGACATAAAGCGATTGTTTTTGTAACTTTATAGATATTGAAGTATTTAATAGAATTTAATATTAAATTTAAAAATAAAATATTAATAATTAATATAAAAAATATTATGATTTTATCATAAGAGTAGTTTTTTTTATATAATTTAATAAATTAGTATTTAAGATTATAAAAATATGAAAATTAATTGAAATTTAAAAATAAATATCATTTATTTACAAAGTTATTTTTTCATTTACATATAATATATATCATATTATTATTTACATTCTAACAAATAAAATAGAATTATTTAGTTACATTTTTAAAACAAATAAATTATATATTTAGTAGTGTCATATATAATTTTAAATGTAAAATCATTTCATCACTTATTTATTTGTTTAGTATTTTTTTTGTTAATTTATAATATTTAAAATATAAAAGTTAAATAAAACAACTATTATATAATTATTCACAATGGTAATTTTATTATTTAAATATAATTTATATTGTATCATGTCATGATGAGATGTGTACGAAATATATGACAAACTAAAATATTATCATGTTGGTTATCATATGTGTACTAAACATATAATATCATAATGTTTATCATGTCACTACGGGTGACAATATACTAGGTTGTAGGTCAGGGACATATGGTATGGCCTGATCGGATCTGAGCCTCTTAATTTAAATAGATTAGACTTATAAAAAAATCTATTAAATAGTATATATATAAAGCTTAAAATTATTAATATTGTTGTTTTTTCTATTATTTATGAATATCAATATTTGTTATTTTAAATTTATTAATTATGCATTTATTTTATTTTTTAGAAGGTTGTTGTGGACTTATTAGTTATAATTTTATTATATTTAATTATATTTTATTTAATTTACTTTATTTTTATTATTTTATTAGTTTTTCTTATATAAAGACATAATTTAAACTATTTAAATGTTTTAATGCGGAATAGACGTTTAAATAGATTTTTAGGTTAGATCATATTTTTAAAAGGTTATCAAACCAGACAAAACATAAATCTAAAATATTAACCTTATGTCTTAAGTCTGATGTGGTCTATTTTCACCCCTACATGTTATTATCATATATTATTTTTATCTAAGTATATATCATATTTTTTCTCTATCCAATTAAGTACCTCAAAGAAATTTTATAATTTAAATTCAATACCATTACTCCAAATATAAAAGAATAATAATTAAAAAATTACATCTGATTTTAATTTATAACTAAGTCACATCCACTTTTCAATTATATTTTTGTTTAATTTTTAATTACAGATCAGTACTTCTATAAAAAGAAAAAAAAGAAAGAAACTTCCCTAACATGAATTTTGGTGCTAATGCAAAAGGCAATTGGGACAAATCTAACTGGCATAGGTCCCCTATTGACTTTAACGCGGGCTAAAGTTAGGTAGGGAGAGTGTGAGTGAGAAATGGGAATTATCCACTTTTTGAAATGAAAAAAAAGCGTGGTTGTGTTGTGTTGTGCATACGTTGCTTGTTTGAGCAATAATAACCTAATATGAATGAATGAATGAAAATTAATCATCACGGTCACGCCTAAATGCCTAATGAGTCCTCCAATTTATTTTCATATAGTAATAGTAGTAGTAGTAACATATATACATGAACACTTTTCCAAACCAAATGGGCCATTATGTAAAGCAAAGCGACACTACTTACTCACAATTCATCATCACCATTTCACACTTCACATTCTCTGAATTTCTTTCCCACAATATCTCTAAAATATAAATGAGTAGTTCACTAATATTTCTACCGGTTGGGTTTTAATATTAAGGTCCCACATCTAGTCTACAATATTGTCATGCTTCTCCAATCACTCCACCTGGCTCCACTTTCACACTCGACAATAATCGACATCATTAATTCCACTCACACTCCCTTCTCAACTCTTAGCTACACTACTTAATGATTGAGATATTTTTTCGTAGTCCTTTTCTTCCTTTTCTATTATACTACCACTACTACTAGTTTATTCATCTTTCGAATATATATACTACCAGTATATGAATATTTATTTATATACTTCCAGGGTACAACATAAATTCTCTTCTTTAAAAGGATACATTCACTTGCAGGATACAACATGATGGCTCATCATGATATTTGTAGTCATTTTGTTTTGACCATCTTTAATTTTGATCCTTCATGTTATTTCCTCCCTTTTTCACATAGCTGTCCATATTTAATTCTTTATTCATGTTTATTTGACATTCATTTATGAAAGAAAAAAATAGACACGAAAACATTACATGACATGATTACGCGAAAATTTAATACGAGATATGAAGTAAGTCTATACAAACAACGCAGGTTACAACCTTGTTTAAAAAAAAAAAAAAAAGAGTTGACGCATGTTAGTGTGTTACTTACAACCACACACGATGCCTGCTAGCAGGTATAAATAATTAATTAATTTGCTTAACAAGTAAGGTTTTTAAAAAAAAATAAAAATAGAAAATATTTAGGTCAATTGGGTCATGAAAATTCACCAAACAAAATGTACTTAAAAAACACCTATTAATGAAATCCTTGCCCCGGTTTCTGTTGACTCACAAGTACGTTTTTAGATGCATGATATGTAATATACGGGAGATGACAAGTTACTTTAAGAATAACTCTAACCTAAATTATATTCTGTTTAATAACTTATTATAAATATTAAATTTAATCAATTCAAAGCACATAAACATATATATATATATATATATTTATAAATATTTAATTTAACTATCACTGTTTATTATATTTTAGAAATATTATATGTCCATTTGAAATTAGTATAAAAAGTAGAGTTTTATAGTAGTTTATAAAAAAATGATACTTTTTACCTTACAAGTCTATTTAGTAGAGATGAACTAGACCAACATGAAACCTAAGAATTAGCTAATAAATTATCAAACAATTTTTATTAAAAAAAAATCTGTTAAGAAACTTTTATTTGATAGAATAGATGTAATTAAATATTTATACTTTTTTTTTATTAATTAAAAAATTATATTCATTTCGTTTAAATCGATAGAAATTACGGTGCTAAAATAAAAAATGTTGAATTTACAAACAATCTTAGAACACTTATCTTAATAATTTAAAATAATAAAATATCTATAAACGTGACAAAACTATAAATATGATAAAATAAATATTTAAAATATTTGTGTGTCTAGAATGTAATGTTGAGAATGTCAAAATTATTGATTAAATTTAAACTAAATCGAAATTGATCTATCAATCTTAACAAACAAATATCGCAATAAAATAAAATTTTAAAACAATATCGCACTAAAAATGGCTAGCAAAACAATGTGACCAAACCAATAAAATCATAAAAAACAATTAAAAAATAAATATACTTAAATATATTTTATTTAGATGAAAAAAATAAAAAAATAGGTAATTTTAAACTAAAAATTCTTCTAAACTGCTCTCTTTAGTAAGAAAAAGAGGGAGACAACTAGATTGTTTTTCAATTGAGGCGAATGTTTAATATTTATATTTATAATGAATTATTAAATAGAATATATCAACTAATACTTACACATGATGTAACTATATAATAATAATAGCCTTTACTGCGTAGCCGAAAAAAGTAGTGGCATGCCGAGTAGCTCATTTAAAATATGGATTGAGCCTGTGCTATGATTGCACAACCTAATTTATTTATTTTCTTTTTGGTTTTTTGAATAATCAATTATTCATTTTTTTTCTTCCTAATTTGAGTTATTTAAATAAATTTTTTATTTTTAAAAATAATAAGTGACCCGTCTGCACGTTCTCGAGAAAAGTGAATCAATATGTCAGTCATACTATTATTGATTGTTTATATGTGGGTAAAAAATAAAATAAATATTTATGGCTAATAAATAAGTATGATGAAATAACTTTTTAGATAAATACAAATTAAATTTATTAAAATTTATTAAATTATTTAATTTTTAATGACAAATGCTGAATTATACGTATTAAATATTTTTGAGTTTATTGAGAGATATATTAGACATAATAACATTAAATAGTTTAAAATTATATAATTTTGTTATAAATAGTTATCTAAATTTGAAATAATTTTTATTTATTTAGTTATATTAGTGAATTGTACAATAATCGGTCATATAATAATGACATAATTTTTCTTGAGGTTTAAATTAATTCTTTAATTTTAAAAAGTGTTTGATCTTTAAAATATTTAAAATATGTTAGAGTCATGAGATTTTCATGCCAACCAATAATGTAGTGTCTTATAACTATTTGAGATCCCTTTTCACACAAAAAATCACACAAAATTATTTCAAGTTATGGCATCTCAGCCTTGCAACCTCTTTAAAATTAAAAAGTACGATATTTTCATATATAAATTTTAAAATAAGATATATTGACTTTTTGTTTTTGAAAAAGGATATAGTTGAAAAGTATCCATTCATTTTATAAATTAATTTAACGTATAAAAAAATTATATTATCAACACATCACAACTATTAACAGATATAACATTAAAAATAGTTATAATAAAATTCAAATATTTTTAACGATGAATATGAATTAAATCTTATGAAAAATACCCATAACTCCTTAGAACCCTAATTAACATCTTATTTATTTACTTATTTTATGTATTAAATATACAAACATTTATATTTAAAGAGTCTTGATTATGAAATGATGATTAACAATTAAGCAGAAAAAAAATTTAGCACATACAAAAAATATTAGGAGAATTAATTTCAAATACTCCTATGTATTGTGCAATGAATATTGCAATTGATTATTAAATAAAAATAAATAAATAGTGATTTTTTAGAGTAATTAACACAATAATAATGAACTAATACAATAGAAATAAAATATAATAAAAAAATTAAATTATATTAATAAAATCAAATAAAATACATTAAATAAAAAAATAATACATCAAAGTTGATATTTACTACAGTCGCACCACTTATTAGAAATGTTGACAATAAAATAATAAATTGATCGCTATTCTTTTGGATTTACCATTTTATGGACCATAAAAATAGGTTGCTTTAATCAAAATCATCTTTATGATAATTGAATTTACATATTTTTGATGTATATCTGACCAAAAACTAAAATTGTTGATAGCAATTTTTCCATCGTTGAAAATAGTATCCACGTCTTTTAAGTTGTTAAATCTAAACAATAATTAAAAGATTGTACATAGATTCAATTGATTGAGTGAACAAAATTATTATCACATGACTTCATTATCTAATTTTTTTGTGATATGTTGCGTACATCAAACCGCATTAATTTATATATTTTTTACCTCAGTATAATTTATTTTTATTTATTAATTTAATATTTATTTATTTGTTAAAAATAAAATAATATATAATCGCACCTCTTGAAGAAGAAGAAAAAGTTTTGCACACCCTTTACGACTTTACGAAGATTAAGAAAAAGATTTTTGCACACCCGTTCACGTATTTATGAAGATTGAGAAAAAGGAAAATATTTTGTAATATAAATTTTAAAATAAAATATATTAAAATAGTTTTCAGAAAAGGATATAGTTGAAAAATATTTAAAACGAATTACATAAATATTTGTTATAAAGAAATATTAGTAAATTTGTTAGTGAAAAGAGATGTCACTAAAATAAATCCAACCTTAATCTCTCTTTATTACTCTATCCATATAATTGAATTCAACAATCGAGGTAACTAGGCGAGTCAAAATGCAATACTAGTTGATTAATGATGCAATTGAACGTAAATACACGCTAAAAATTCGTAAGGGTGTCAACGTCATTCGGGGAACATTTATAAATGCGGGTTTTCACTGTCACTCTTTGAGCCGAGCTAGTAGCTACAACCGCAAACGCTCTCCCTCTGTTCTCATCTTTGAGTTGTTGAGTCTCAAAGCCACACACTCCCACCTCCAAAAACCAAACCTCACAACAATGGACCTTCGTTTAGGGCTTCTCACATTTCTCTCTCTATTATTACAGGCAATCTCTCTCTCTCTCTCTCTCTCTCTCTCTCTTCACTTCCGTTTCTTCAATTCCAATTCCACTCTGCATTGTTCATTCTTCGCATTCACACCATGCAATTCCTCTCGTGTTTGTGTTTTTTTCTGTTCTTTTCATTTTTTTTTAAATTGTTTGGATAATAGTAAGAAAATATATATAGAGAGAACTCGATTATGGAAAGTGAATTAGCGCGTGAGGGAAAAAATATGTGTGAAACAGGGGAGAAAACGAAGGACTTCAAAATGCTTCATGATTTTGTGAATGGACGTGAATTGAATAATTAGTGTTTTTGTTGTTGTTGAACTCTTTGTTGAAAGCTACAACGGGAAGCAGAACAGCGTTTATTGAAGTATTGCTTGATGATTTTGTTGATAATACTTCGATTTCTTGTAGATTTATGCGGTTCATTTTTTTTTGCAGGTTTGCTTAATTTTATCTTTAGCAGAAGCAGAAAATTTGTCCTCAAGGATTCTTTTGGCATCTAATGACAGACAAGTAGGGTAGGTCTATTAAAATTATGGAAATTGATTATTGGACATCAAAATTTTGATCTTAAATAAGTTTGTTTTTTTGTTTTGTGTATTTTTGAAATGTTTGTAAGTTGCATAAGTTAAAAAGCATCTGAGAGATAGATATAAACAAATATGGTGTGTATTTTTTTTCTTATGTTCAAATAATACAATTGTAAAATAATAGGTGTAACAGTGCCAATAAATTTCTTGATCTGGAAAACAGAAAACAGTTTTGAGTTCTATTTTATTTTTTTATACAGGGAAAGGCATTCTGAGGATTACTGTGCAATGTACGACATTTGTGGAAAGCGCACTGATGGTAAAGTAGTTAACTGTCCATATGGTTCTCCCGCTGTGAAGGTATACATACTTTAGGGAATTTGTTTATCAATATTGGTTATTTCATTTTCATGTTCCGTGTCATAAATAATATGTTGTGATGAATTTTTTATTTTGATATCTGTTCTTAAAAGCATAATAGATAGCATCACATCTACTTTTAACTTTTAAAGCTTCAAGTTGTGTCATGACTTTGGGAACTCTTTTGTTTTTTCCAGCCAGATGATTTGCTTTCATCGAAGATCCAAAGTTTGTGTCCAACAATTACTGGGAATGTTTGCTGTACAGAAGCTCAGTTTGACACACTAAGGACACAAGTGCAACAGGTATAAATATCGAATTTTGTACTATTGATGCCTATATTCACCATAGAATTATTATTGAATTCACCCCTCAGTCACCTTCTCTCTCTCTTTTCTTTTCGTTATGGATACTAATATACTGACTAGTAATGGTTTGCTTTTATATGTATCTGCATCTTTCTATATCATATTGCTCTTCCATCACTCTTACTGTTTTTTAAAATTCTGCTGATATGCATTAATACATATTACATTCTATTCTGGCAGGCAATTCCTTTTCTTGTAGGTTGTCCAGCATGCTTAAGAAACTTTCTGAATCTATTCTGCGAGCTTACCTGCTCCCCAAGTCAGAGTTTATTTATCAATGTGACTTCAGTGGACAAGGTAAGACCTAGCACATTCCTTTCATTTTTTATTGAATTATCTTGCCTATTCTACATGCAGTTTTGTTATTTATCACTCATTAGAACAACTAGAAATTTATGTTGAATGATTCAGCTTCCCAGTAAGATGTTATTTTGCTGGCACTTTTTGTTGCATGTCTTTGTTTCATCAAAATAAAAAGAAAAATTCAATCAAACGGGCATCATGTGAGGTGATTCTTCGTTGGTTCCATACTAACAAATCACAATGACTAAGCAAATGCCCATTTTGTATTCTGTTAGCATTTGCCTTCTTTTGACATTAGTATTTTTGATGCAAATCTCAAGCTGCTGCAGCATTAACTTTACATTGCAATTATTTACTCTAATTATTACAATTCTTAGGTTGGAGCTAATTTGACAGTGGGTGGGATCGATTATTTTGTAAGTGACGCTTTTGGTGAAGGGTTATATGAGTCCTGCAAGGATGTAAAGTTTGGTACCATGAATTCTCGAGCTATGCAATTTATCGGCGGTGGTGCTCAAAATATTAAAGGTAAATTGTACTTTTCATTCAAATCCTTAACCAAATATCATTCCTTCTTCTCATGTCATTGCTTTTGGCAGAGTGGTTTGCTTTTATTGGTAAAAAAGCAGCCCTTAATGGTCTTGGTTCGCCATATTCAATTACGTTCCAGCCAAATGCAGTCAGATCATCTGAGATGAAACCTATGAATGTTTCAGCTTATTCGTGTGGTGATATTTCTCTTGGCTGTTCTTGTGGTGACTGTCCTTCATCTTCGGTATGCTCTAATTCATCTTCAACTACCACCAACAAGAGGCATTCATGTTCCTTGAAAGTTGGGACTTTAATGGTAAAGGACTTTAATGATATCATTTTGATGTTTTCCAGTTGCATTTGTTTCTTTCCGCCAAGTACAAAATGTGATTTTAGCCTATTGTGCATGCTTTAACTGATACTGTTTTACCTTATGACTCCTGTAGGTGAAATGTGTTGACTTGACTTTAGCAGTCTCATACATCATACTGATATGTGTGTTCTTGGGTTGGGGATTGTATCATCGAATAAGGGAAAGAAAGCCGACATATAGAACAAAATCAACATCTAATGTCGTTAATGGTGGTGTGCAGTATTCTCGTAATCAGGAGAAAGACGAGAACCTCCCAATGCATCAGGTTCATGACTGAATGCTATTTATTCATTACTAACACATGTTTGAAAGTTATCTTAAAATTTTTGCTTCCTTTCCTTCCTTATGCATGCTTGTTTGTCCAATGCCGATGTTGTTTTTTATTATAAGATTATTGAAGATGCTTCAGAAAATAGAAACGAAGTACGACTCTCAGCTGTGCAAGGATACATGTCAAATTTTTACAGGTCACTGTCTATGCTATCAACTGCATATCACATAACACAGAACAAAATCTGACTTCATATTTACAAATGTTATCAGGAAATATGGATCATATGTAGCTAGAAACCCAATAATGGTGTTGGCTTCATCTTTGGCTATAGTTATTGTACTTTGTCTAGGTCTAATCAGATTGAAGGTTGAGACGCGGCCTGAGAAGGTATCAGATAACTTCTTCTCTATTGTTTAAAATGTTGTTTAATTCTACTGACTCACCGCGAAAGCGTCTATCCACTTGTAAGTGAGATTTTTGTTTCACATATGATAAACATGCATGTAATTTCCATGTACGATGTATGAGTTTTTCATCTCACTTCTGAAACCTATAAGCAATTAGCTCTGTGGTTTGAAATTAGTGTCTGTTTTCTGTTCATTGACTTCAAATGCTCGTGGTATTTTTAGCACAACTTTTTTGCCGATTTTTTATCTTTATATCTCCACTCACTTGAATTCCCACTTCATTGGTGTTTTGGGTTTCTAGAGATGGGTTGATTTTGTTCAAGAGACCGATGCTTTTGTTTTTGGACATCATTTGAAAGTGAATTTTGGGCTGTTTTAAACATCCCATGGTGTTTTGTACTTATTTTATGTATGAGATAAGGTGGATGTAAATGTGTGAGAATTGTTTTTAAGGGGGGAAAATTGATGGTTGAAAAATCTTCTGGTGAGTGTTGAGAGTATCAATAAGTATAGTGAACTATTGCAATTTAAAATTTGAATCGGAAGTACAATGAACTATGCTTTGGTCGTTAAATTTCATGGAAGGTTATATGATTTCTGAACGTTTCTCTTTTACTTGTAATATATATTTTACGTTAGTTGAGTTTGCCAAAAAACTTCCTTCACTTTTCAGCTCTGGGTGGGACCTGGGAGTAAAGCAGCAGAAGAGAAGCAGTTTTTTGACAGCCATCTTGCTCCGTTTTACAGAATCGAACAGGTTCTTAATTGTAATCCACGCTAAACAGTCTATCATTTTTTCTTTTATAGCTTAATGTTAGTGATCTTCCTAACAAGTCAACGCTATTCTGCATTATGCAACATGAGGCAATATGTAATAATCTTCAATCAAGATTTGTTGCTCGTTTAGCATGTTAGATGACATTCTTGTTTACTTGCAGCTCATACTGGCAACAGTTCCACATCATGTGAGTAGTACATCACCAAGAATTGTGTCAGAGGACAACATTAGGTTTCTGTTTGAAATGCAAAAGAAGGTAAGTGCTCCATCTAGTAGTACTACTGAAATGTTTCGACGATTGTGTTAAAATTGAAGCCACGGCTATCAGGTTGATGCAATTCGTGCTAATTATTCTGGCTTGATGGTATCTCTCCAAGACATATGTCTGAAGCCACTAGACAAAGATTGTGCTACTCAAAGCGTCCTGCAGGTATCGTTATTGTTTTTCAGGCAGAGAACTTTAATATTTCATTGTTATTATTGTAATAAATTTGCACGATTTTATGTTCTTTTGATTAGAGCAATTCTCTTCATAATTGACAGTACTTCCAAATGGACCCCGAAAATTTCGACAATTATGGTGGAGTTGAGCATCTCAATTATTGTTTTGAGGTAGCAAATGTTAATTTACATCATGAAGTTGATTGTAGTAAATGTTCTTAGTTCTGCTTTTGTTTTGCATGTTCACATGAAAGGAAATTACTAGGATCTTCTACCATACTGTTCTATGCATCCAATAGTCAATGCTGTTATTTACTACACTTTTTATTTCTTGCAATTGTATCCAATAGTCAATGCTGTTATTTACTACACGTATTTTATTTCTTGCATGGATCACGTAGAAACTTGGAACCTGGCCTACTACTTAAATATCTTCTTGGGTGCATGTGTTCTATATTTTAATAGGATATAGTAAAAGATTTCTGTTGAAAGCATAGTTGCCCAACAATTGATGTGAATGTTCGATAAATGCACCGGGGAGGATATAACTTTGATCTAAAGGCTCTCTCTTGAATGTTAAATGCCATATCATGGGGGAGTTGGGCAGAGGATGCAAATGGCAGTGACTGGAGTTTCTAACTAGGAGTTCAGTTTTCCACATTTAATCAAATCTCTTTAAATTCTAAAAGATTTTAGACTCGTAACTTTGTGCAAAGTCCTTTGCCCTTTTGCCTGATATAAGTGATGCTTTTTATTTCTAGTTCTTACTATCTCGAGTAATCAATATGAAACTTTATCCACAACAAACATTGACAATGATGTGTATATAATACAATTCAAAACGACTTAAATATTTTCTAACGTTGTGTTCATTCAGCATTATTCCTCAGCAGATCAATGTATGAGTGCATTTAAAGGTCCTCTTGATCCAAGCACTGTATTAGGAGGTTTTTCCGGGAATGACTATTCTGGGGTACATTCTCTATTCTTCTGGGTTATCAATGAATTGGATTTTGTGGAGCATATGATAACTATAATGCCATTTATTCAAGACAGGCTTCTGCGTTTATTGTAACTTACCCAGTAAATAATGCTATTGATGAAGAAGGCAATGAAACTGCAAAGGCAGTTGCATGGGAGAAGACCTTTATTCAGTTAGTGAAGGTATGCATCTCGTGTTTATACTTTTTAACTTCATTTACACACTTGTCCTATATTGCAAAAAATGCAAATATCAAATTGACTAGAAAGGGTGCCTATTAAGAGCTTATAAAGCTTGGACACTCCTACACTCCTAATCTTACGAGTCAGTTTTGTGGAATTGAGTTAGTCTCAAAATCTAAGATGAAATAAGTTCCTATCCTAGATTCGTTGTTGAGTCACTCACCTTATTATCTAGACAGACACACCAAACCCAATAGTGTTAGGTGTGAGAGGGTGTATTTGGAAAAATCCTAGCTCCCATTGACTAGAAATAGTTCCTAATTAGAGCTTCTAATTGGACACTCCTCACCTTGGTTTTATGGGATTGTGTTTGCCTCGAAACCTAAGACTGCACAGTTATTCACATTTCACCCTACATTTTAACTCTAGTGGTGGCCAATTTGCTTCTGCAGAAAAGAAACCGAGTCAAGGTTAATTCCTGGTTAGTCTTAGTACCCACACAATCACATGTAGCTTAATTTATCCATCTAATGTCTAGGTCCTCCCTTGTAGGAAAAAGAATAAAAATCTGCATATAACGTCTTGGTGATTGCTTGCTTATCCTTTATTGATGTGACACGGTTGTGTTTTCTGGAACTGGCTTATTACCCTCCCATTAATTCTCTATTTTTCTTGTATTAATTAACCGTGTCCTTTGTTATAGGATGAGCTGTTACCAATGGTACAATCAAGAAATTTGACGCTGGCTTTTTCATCTGAAAGCTCTATAGAGGAAGAGTTGAAAAGAGAAAGTACTGCAGATGTTATTACTATATTGGTAATATCCCTATTCTTTTTTATGTTTATATTTTTGTGTCCTAATTCTTCAATAATATCATAAAGACACTAACTTTTTTGTCTGAGGCATGATTATGGATTATGTGAATGAGTTATCTGCCGTGTTTCCTAAAACATTCAATATTTTCTGGTTTTGGATGTGTATTGTTTAATCCTTGAATTGTACCTGGTTTTATTGCAGGTCAGCTATCTTGTGATGTTCGCATATATATCTCTTACTTTAGGGGATACACCCCATCCTTCTTCTTTCTATCTTTCCTCTAAGGTGTAGTCCCAGGGTACCTTGCTATAAAAACATCTTCCTTTTCCCTTTTCTTTTATCTTTATCCTCCCCCCTCCCTACCCCTTCATTACTACTATGGAATTAAACTTTTAATTTTAGGTATTTTATATCATGGAGATAGAATTTTTGTAATGTATGTATATCTAATTGTATAATTCTGGATTATAGGTATTGCTTGGTCTTTCAGGAGTAATTCTTGTCATGTTGTCTGTCCTCGGATCTGTTGGAATATTTAGTGCACTTGGTGTAAAATCTACTTTGATCATCATGGAAGTTATTCCATTTCTTGTTCTAGCTGTAAGTTTTCACTTGCTTATAAAGTTGCTACATGATAGCTGTCTGCAAAACTTATATTTATCACTATTCCTGCTGTATTTGGTGATAGCGTCATTCATGCTGATCATTATTGTTCTTTTTCGGGAAAACGTTGTGCTGTAATTTGGTCTGTTTGATTTACTTCATCATGTTGTTTAGCATGACTTGTGATTATTATTTTTTTTTCCTGATTTGAATTTTGGAATTTAAATTCTTGATGCTTCAGAGAAATACGTGCATAAAAATAAAGTAATGGAAAAAATAGATGAAGATAAAGACAGATTATGATCACAAATGGGTAAATAGGTTGGAATTTAAATTCTTGATGCTTCAGAGAATTACGTGCATAAAAATAAAGTAATGGAAAAAATAGATGAAGATAAAGACAGATTATGATCACAAGTGGGTAAATAGGCCATGTTCAGATTCAAGGTTGAAGCTTTCTTACCCAAACCAAGTGGGCATTAATATGGATTCATGCACAGCACAAATGACTTTATGTACTCATTGAGCATGCCCATTCTCTGATGCTCATAAACTCATACCTTCATAAAATGCCTGCATACCCTTTTTATATATTCACATGAAATGAAATAATTTTTGTTACTTATTTTTATACACAGTAGTAAGTATTTAGTATTCCGTAAATTTTACAAATATTTTTTAATTTAAGAAAATCTGAAAATTATAAATGAAAAGAAAAAATTTACTTTAAAAATGTTTACAATTATGATATTCTACCATTCTTTTGATCCTGTTCTGTCTTCCTAAATTTCCCACCATTAGGTTGGGGTGGACAATATGTGCATACTAGTTCATGCTGTGAAAAGGCAACAGCTGGAGTTGCCTTTAGAAAGGCGAATAAGCAATGCACTTGTGGAAGTAGGACCATCAATAACATTGGCTAGTTTAT
Organism: Cicer judaicum; assembly: GCA_037974835.1. Classification (NCBI taxonomy): domain Eukaryota; kingdom Viridiplantae; phylum Streptophyta; class Magnoliopsida; order Fabales; family Fabaceae; genus Cicer; species Cicer judaicum. Next base: position 1,828,091 of record JBBPBS010000276.1, read on the forward strand.
CAGAGGTTTTAGCATTTGCAGCTGGAAGCTTTATTTCCATGCCTGCATGTCGTGTCTTCTCCATGTTTGCAGGTAAGCTTTTATGCTTTTATAATTTCATACTTCTGGAATAGTCTCAGTTGTTTTCTCAAATGCTAATCCATACCTTCCTTTCATGCTTTTTTCACAGCATTGGCTGTTCTTTTGGACTTTCTCCTGCAAGTTACTGCATTTGTAGCTCTGATAGCTCTTGACTCTTTGAGAGCTGAGGATAAGAGGGTTGATTGTTTTCCATGCATAAAAGTGGATTCTTTGCATGCAGACCCTCATAAAGGTATAACTAAAATTTTAATCTGTGATGAAACTTGATATACTTTTACTTAATTATTGTTTTCAATTTGATTGTAAGTTTTCCCTCTGTCATCTTTAATATCTATATCTTTGGATGACCAAAATGGTCTTTTACTCTAGAAAAATATTTAAAAGCTTAGGTAAATTCTATTGAAGTTTGTTTTTGCATAACTCCTCAGGCATTGGACAAAGGAAACCTGGTTTATTGGCTCGATACATGAAGGTAATTAGCATTATCTTTACTAGCAATTATTGTTTGCTGGTACTTAATAGAGGGCTAAAACCTAACTGGAGTTATTTACAATTTCGTGAAGCAAGTTGTATAAATTTTAATCTAGCCATAATTGGGAAATTGTATAATTTTAAAAAAGGGAGTCATTGGTATGGTATGTTAACCTTCTACCAGAGTTGGGATTGAATTTGTAATGATGCAATTCTTTGTCACAATTCTAGTGATGAAGGCCACAATTCTTTGTCAAGCTGTCAGCAGACAGTTTATTTATCCTTAAATTTTAAGTTCCCCTATCTGTTTCTTTCAACATTTGGAATTTATTTTGTCATTTTTGCATGCCTTATGAATTTAATGACATTTTTATCCAAGTTTTGCTTGTTGAGTTAATTACCTCCCCAATTTTACGTGGTTTCTGATAATAATGCTTTGTCTTCCATTTCAGGAAGTTCATGCTCCCATTCTAAGTATTTGGGGAGTAAAAATAGTTGTCATTGCAATTTTTGTGGCATTTGCATTGGCTAGCATCGTAAGTCTTCGGATTTGTTTCTATAGCTAAAGTTAAATCACACCTGCTCTTTGTTCTTGCTTCTAATGCTACGTTTGCTTTTCTTTTTTTCTCTTCTCTCCCCCTTTCTATTTTGCCTTCATCTGAACCACACAGGCTTTGAGTACTAGAATTGAACCTGGATTAGAGCAGGAAATTGTTCTTCCCCGAGACTCATACCTTCAGGTTTGACATTTTTGCCCAGCATCATGTATTTATGCTTTCTTTTATCCATGTGTATGTGTCCAAACTATAAATGTCTTCCTGCAGGGGTATTTCAAAAATGTTTCAGACTATCTCAGAGTTGGGCCACCTCTGTATTTTGTTGTGAAGAACTATAACTATAGGTATTTTTGTCCTATCAGGTTTTTTTTTTCCGCATCCACCTTTATGTTTAAGAATTAGTTTATACCAAGTCTGTTAATTCACAGGGATGCATGAGTACAGTGAGTGTATGTGCTAGTGGTAGGAATCATAGTGTATCTCTCATGTAGTCTTGTACATTCTAATTAACCCAGTTATGCATGTACATAATATTCTTTTTTGATGTTTATCTGTTAATAATGGATATCTTTTTACAAAAAGTTTTTCTTAATTTATGTTATGTTATTTATTTTTTATCATTGGTGTCTATGCCAGTCATGGTCCAGAAACCATGATAATGCAATCTCATTTAGTCATACATACTTATTTGTCATATTACTTATATTATCAGTTACTTTCATGTTTTTGCTCTAATGATATATCAACATGAATCATACTAACTTGTGCTTTACTAAGTACATCCTCCTTGATCAAGAGGTGGAATTGATCACAATTCGTTTCACCTGATCAATGTTTTACTTAGTTATGAATTTTTCTCTTAGAAAATATTTGTATTTCAGAAACTTAAAAAATATATGTGGTGCTAATATCTCGCGAAGATAAATGCTTAACCTAGTCTTGCTACTTCTTTGTTGGAGATGGTTTGTTCTAATGTTATTTCCTCACCTCAGCTCAGAATCAACACATACAAATCAGCTTTGCTCCATTAGCCAATGCAATTCAGACTCTCTTTTAAATGAGGTAAACCAATAACATTTGACTTATTTGATTTTGGTCTATATATGATTGTAACCACTAACCATACATTTTGTTATTTACAGAATATATGCCTTACAAATACGCCATTTCTTAATGAGACATCAGTTTACTTTTGAATTTATTCCTGTTGTATTAAGATAGTAGTCCGTACCATTGATCTATTTCTTTGCACTAACTAATTAGTAATTTTCTTTTCCCTACACATATGTGATAGCTTGGGTACTCCTTGTGATGGATGTTGTCTTTTTACCATGTAGATCGCTAAAGCTGCCCAAGTACCGGAAACAAGTTATATTGCAAAACCAGCTGCTTCTTGGCTTGATGATTTTCTTGTGTGGGTATCTCCAGAAGCATTTGGGTGCTGCAGGAAGTTCACAAATGGGAGTTATTGCCCTCCTGATGATCAGGTCTGGTGCACACATTATAAGATACCGATTTATGTGTCAAATCTCGATTATGTTATATGGTGATAGAGCAGAGTAGAAATATTAATGGTGAATGGAATAGTATTTAATTAAAATGGAAATATGAAACTGATTACAATGAGAAAACCAGAGAAAAAACTTCTTAATAGAGAGAAAACTATTCCCTCAGTGCCTAACCGCTAAGGTAATAAAAACTGATAAATGCATGATCTTTCCCCCACTCCCCGTACTCCTTTCTTATTAGGGGAAAATATTAACTGCCTGTCAGGTGGCCACTACTCCTTACTAACTGCCTGCCAGGTGGCCACTACTTTTTAGAGCATCTCCAACGGTAGCCAAAATGAGTTCGTCCGCCAGGTGTACTTACGTAACCTTCAGTTTTTGGCGAGTTCACTGTTGGAGATGTGCCAAGCTGTCATCATCGTTATCTCATGAAGAAACAGTACTTTGATTATGGTTACCTTTTTTTTAGGTATTAATTTACAATAATAATAAATGAATGATTGGTTAGTGGTGGACTCTATCTAATGAACATGTGAGTTTACTGTTGGAGTAAAAAATAAATGAGTTATTTTAAAATGATTTGGCACAGTGGACTCCATTTAATGAACCCATATTAAGTTCACCGTTGGAGATGCTCTTACTAACTGCCTGCCAGGTGGCCGCTACTCCTTCTCTCTCTTCCTTTTCCTTTCATACACTCTCCAAATTTTAGGCTTAGCGTGGTTCACACCCACCAACACATCACCCTCATTTGAGTTGGGCTTAAATAACATCCTATCGTATGAGCTTATTGATGTTTTATGTAATGATTCTGACATCATATCTGTTTATGGTGACTTAATGGAAAAATCATCATGAACATGAGGAATGTTCTTCAATAGTACAACAAGATTAATGATCATGGCTAGGATTTATGATTTATTTTAACTTAAGATTTTCAATTCAGATGCTTTATTGTATTTCTATGTGATAAGCCTCCAAGCATTTGAGGGACCCTCCCACAAAAGCTAGTTGTCAAGGGAGAAGAACCAAAGTATTCCATCAAGCATCCCATACTACTCGATGTGGGACTTAGGCACTCTGTAATACCCAAGTCCCTATCGCAACAACAACTGAGAACCGAGACACTTAAGTAATCAAGCATACAAGACCATTTGATGTACTGCACTTTGATTGGCCTTTTTGATCATCCCCTCTGTAGGTATCCCTTTCTCCAGATTATGCCATTTGATAAGAACCCCAGCACTTGGGGGATCATCCACCCCTTGCTCAGTTTCGTTGGAGGTAGATGTAGGGGAGGGAAGATTTTTAAGTGTGTTTGGTTCAATTTTTAAGAGGGAGGGAACCAAAATCCCTCCAGGAGCTCATTTTCCATTTTGGGGGATTTGCAGGGGAGGAGAGGGAACCAAAAAAACATAAAAACTACTTCAAATCCCTCCCCTTGAACCAAACATAAACTATTAAAATCCCTCCTCCCTCTTTTGAACTCAACAATTCTCTATTCCCCTTCTCTCCAGTCTCCTCCCCTTCGTTAAACCAAACAAACCCTTAAAAGCTATCTGTCAAGGAGGAAGAAACAAACCACTTAAATACTCCATCGAGCATTCAAACTACTCGATGTGGAACTTATAATATCGGATAGTTTTAAAAGAATAATTAATTAATAGAAACAATAGGATGATTACCACAAGATAGGATTTTGCTTTATTGGTAAACAATATTTATGAATAAAAGCCTCTTCCCTACAAATTCTTTTTTTTTTCAAGTAATAAAAATAAGAGAAAGACGATGGAGGATAATATTTTTCTGATGTGTTCAAAGTGTAAAATAATTTTCTGGTAGCTAACAAAATTAATTGTTCTTCCCAGCCTCCTTGCTGTGCTCCTGAAGAAGGCTCTTGTGTTTCAGTTGGAGTATGTAACGATTGCACAACGGTAATGGACAAACGTCTTATCAGTGCCATCACCGTTGTCACGGTACTTGTTTCTGTTTTAAGGCCTTAATCTAACACTTGGTAATTTGTGCAGTGTTTCCGTCATTCAGATCTCCACAATGATCGTCCCTCCACAACACAATTTAGGGAGAAATTGCCATGGTTTCTTAGTGCTCTTCCATCTGCGGACTGTGCAAAAGGGGGTCATGGGGCATACACCAGCAGTGTTGAACTGAAAGGTTCATTGATTTACAGATGCTGTTATATTGTGTTACATGTCACTTTTAAGTCCTGTTCAAAGTTTCTCCTTTATGTCAATTTTAGACATGGAGCTCCCTTTCAACTCTGAAGCAGTATAAGTTCCAGATCATGTAATATCTGACTTTGGTATTGTATTTTTATTGTTAGGCTACGACAGTGGCATTATTCAAGCATCATCATTCCGTACATATCACACCCCACTCAACAAGCAGGTTGGCTGTATTTTTAATTTCTATATTATCTTTTCTATGATTGAAGCTGATCAAAAAGCTCCAAATTTAACTGTAAAAATGTTTTAGGCTGACTTTGTTAATTCCATGAGGGCTGCTCGAGAGTTCAGTTCAAGGGTTTCTGATTCTTTGAAGGTAGTGCATCTATTTGTTCTGCATGCTGAATCAAATTTGTTGGGTCATGAGATTAGATAATATATCGTAGAAACAAATGTTAATACTAATTAAAATGAGGGAATGTCTTGACATGCTCCTTTCTTCTGTAATTGAGAATATGAGCCCCATGCCATAGTTATAGTAAAAAAAGAATGAAGTAGCAGATTTGACTTTTACCACGTACAATGTGTTCAAACAAATATTCCTTCTTTTGTGCAGATTGAGATCTTCCCGTATTCAGTGTTTTATATGTTTTTTGAGCAATACCTTAATATATGGAAGACTGCACTGGTCAACCTTGCAATAGCTATTGGTTAGTATTGAGACTTGGAATTCTGTGCATATTTCTGTACATTTCATAAAAGTATGAGCAGAATAAGATTATACAATCACTTCTGTAATCATTACACTCTGCAATTTACTTGTTATGCATGTTGGTGTTGAGCTGTGAAATTATTAACACTATCAAATGATGATGTAACAGGTGCAGTATTTATTGTATGCTTAGTTATCACATGCAGGTGAGGATTAGCATATTTAACAAATGGTTCAATTTATTTCCCCTTTTAACTTCTTTAATTAGATAGAAGTATCAGTGAGTTATTGTCTGATGAATCAATCAATTATTGGTTTGATCCTTCTTCCATTCGGTATTTATGCAGTTTATGGAGTTCAGCAATCATTTTGTTGGTGTTGACCATGATTGTTATTGATCTTATGGTATTTTTCTTCATTTCACCTCTCACTTGAATTTTTTTATTTCCTTTTGATTGAAATATCAAATATGTAATTTAGATACAGTTCTTTTTATATATTGTTTCATATTTTTATTGGTGCTTGATGTTTAGAATTTCAAATCACCATGTTAATTTGGTTACTTACGATATTATGTTTTGTAGGGTGTGATGGCAATTCTGAATATCCAATTGAACGCCATCTCAGTGGTCAACCTTGTTATGTCAGTGGGCATCGCTGTCGAGTTTTGTGTGCATATGACTCATTCTTTCACTGTTAGTAACTTAATATCACTCTGCTTTCTTGTTTACCTTGCACACACCTACAGGACTACTTATGTTTTGGTGCATTTTTTTAAGTACTATCATTGTCATTTTTATATGCGAACTAGTTTCTGTCAGTTCACGTAACTAAATCTTACTGCAGGTAACAAGTGGTAATAAAGATCAGCGTGTTAAGGAGGCTCTAGGTACAATGGGTGCTTCAGTTTTCAGGTGATTTTGTGTTAGCATAAATATAATGTTCAGTTTCTTGACTTGCACACATGCATGCATGCAGCAAGGGAGAAGTCATATTCCTCATGTTCTTTGGTTTTGCTACTAATTCTATTCGTTGGTATGAACATTAAGATGCCCTGATAGTCTTCTTACAAAATTTATTGAAAATTTATTCCCTCGAGTTTGCTTTTAACATATTTGCATGATAAACTTGTGTTGTTTCTAACACCAATTTCATGGCAAGTGTCACATCTGCACCCACATCCATATATTTGTTGTCTTAAATTTATGCATGATATATTTTTTTAACAATATTCACTTCTTTATGCGATTACAGTGGCATCACACTAACAAAGTTGGTTGGAGTTATAGTTCTCTGCTTCTCAAGAACAGAAGTCTTTGTGGTATTATGAGTTCATTCTCTGTTTTCTGGTCGGACTGTGACATATATGTTTGCAATAACTAACTTTTCCTTTTGCAGGTTTATTACTTTCAGATGTACTTGGCATTAGTACTTCTTGGTTTTTTGCACGGACTTGTTTTCTTGCCGGTCAGTGTTGTTATCCTCTTAATTAATTTTTCATTAATGCATTAAGCAAAAGGATAAAATGGTAGAAAAGCTGCAATGAGTTACATTGTTACATTACAGTACACCACTACATCATATTATAGCTTCGAAGAATCGTGGTATTTTTGCATTGAGACATGAAAAAGTTGGAATAGACGTAGAACTAAACATAAAGTTTAACCAAATTCTATTGTCGGTCAATGATCAAGAATAACCGGATCTTTAAGTGGTTCTACCCGATGATTAGAATCTAATGGGTCTTTATAGTTTTTTTTTTTGGCATTTTAAGAATATTTATTTTATACGTTGGACACAGCCAACAAAAACACGTTGGATTTCCATCCTTGAAGCTTGAACTTTGTTCTTGAAACTTGAAAACATATGTTTATGCTTTTTTGGGTTATTGTAGGTGGTATTAAGCATCTTTGGTCCACCTTCAAGATGTAAAATCACTGAACAAGGAGAAGATCGTTCATCAACTTCTTAGCGCTATAAAGTATAAACTAAAGCATTGGTTGGATGATGGGTTGTCAGCATGTAGTTCAGAAAATCTGTAAAGTACGAACAACTTTAGGCGGTAAAGAAAGGAAAGTACACCAATTTTGACATATTTGCTCCTAAACTTATGTACCATTACTTGATATACATTTAATTACCCCTTGTTTGTAAGGCTAAGTTAAAGCACATGAAAAACAATTTTACAGGATATAGGACTACAAGAAAAGGAAAGTTCTGTAATATTTTAGTGTAATTATTACAGTTGAATACTTAATTTATATCTAGCCTAACCGATGTTGTTATTTGTAATTATCTTTTCTTATTTCCTATATATTTGATGGATTATTTTTCTCTTGATTCTTGTATTTCTAAATCCTCTCCGTTTGTTAATGATCGAATAGAAATTTTAAAATTTTAATTGAGGGAAGAGAAGTGCCTAGGCAAATGAGAAGCGTTTCAATCCCTTGTTAAATTGAGAAGCGTGATGGCTGGGCATGGTAAAATAAAGCTTTGACAGATCGTAATATATTTAAATTAGATTATGGTCTGCGCGGTGTGTAGATATTAATTAATTAATTTTATAAGTTTTATAAAAAATATTCTATGTATTATAAATATAGTTATCTTATAATATTACTTAATTGATTTGTAATAATTAAATATGATTAAGAAAATTAAAATGAGCAAAAATTATGTTTATCACAATTATCTAATTTAATTTTTAAAATATTTGTAAAATTCGTATGATAATTTATTATATAGGATAATTGTTTGACTCATTGTATTGTGATTGTTAATTTATTTTTTAACATATAATGGTATTTGCATTTATTTGATGAAATAAAATATAAAATACAAATCAAAAAATAAGATGTAAAAATTTAAAAATATGATTGACTATTTAATATTTTTTATTTTAAAAAAATATTAATATTGAATTATATTGTAACGTAGTATAAATTTATTTATTTTATTAATATGATATTTTAATTGTGAGCATGAGAAGTTGTAA
>JBBPBS010000276.1:1836706-1848597 GCA_037974835.1 Cicer judaicum
AAAAAAATTATTGAATATATTTAATCAAGAGTTTGAAATTTATTTTATGCAAGATTTACATATACTTTAAATCAATTTTAGGTATTTAAATGTTTTAACTAATTGTTTGTGCAATTGAATTATTGTTATATTGATATGTACCAAAAATAAATTCTATTAAAAAATAATTTAATTTTATACAATACATAATTTTTTAACATTCAAATTATCATTATAATAAGAAAAATTAAAATAAAAAATATCATTCAGTTATAAATATATAATTTAATTAGTAAAAATATAGTGTTAACATATTTTTTTAGAACACATATATAGTAAATTTTTGTTCATTATATTTTTTAATATATTCATATATATATATACATTATAATTTTAAATAATTTATATATTTTAATAATTGAAAGTAACTTTTTTAATAATTTTTCATATATTCGTATTTTATGATTATTTTTAATAAATGTATTTTTTGTCAAATAGAAAATATATTTTTATTTTATAAAATATTACTAAAAAAATAGATTCACGGAAAGAAATTATATGAATTGACATTAATGAGTAATTGAATTTTTAAGGTATAAAATCATTACTCACCATAATCATGGAATAATATAATTGTCGATGAAAAAATGATTAGATAAAGAGCATTTATGTCGATATTTAGGAGTGATTAGTCGGGTTTTTTTTATTGAATTTAATGATTAATAATATAAATTATTACTATTGATAAATGACTAATAATATTATAAAATAACTTATAAATTAATTTGATAATAATATAAATTATAAATTATTATCAAATTGTAAAATAATTTTATAATTTATAAATTTATTATAAAATAATATTATTAAATAAAGAGCATTTATGTCGATATTTATGAGTGATTAGTCGGTTTTTTTTATTGAATTTAATGATTAATAATATAAATTATTACCATTCACAAATAACTAATAATATTATAAAATGATTTATAAATTTATTATAAAATAACTTATAAAATAATTTGATAATAATATAAATTATAAATTATTATCAAATTGTAAAATAATTTATAAATTATAAATAATTATAAAATAATTTCATAATTTATAAATTTATTATAAAATAATATTATCAAATAGATTTTGGAGGTATTAAAGAAATTATGGAAGAAAGAGGAAAAATAGAGTAGGATCGAAGGAGATTTGGTATTGAGAGCATGATTAAGAGGGGAGAAAGGAGGAGAGCTCCATCAGATTGTAGAAATATTTGTATAGGTGGCATTCGATGGTGAGGTGAAGTCTGTTTTAAATATATATAATAAATTTAAACTGAAGTAATTTAAATGTTAATTTATTTTTTATTGAATAATTAATTGAAAATATAGCTAATGTTAATTTAACTTTAATATGAAATCAAAGTTGAAAAATATGAAGGTGACTTGATATATTTAAGAATTTAATTTTGATCCAATGATTATGTAAAATCTTATATACTATCAATATAATCAATCACGTGTGATTTTTTTTATTTCTTATAAATTCCCCTCAATAGAAAGAATTCTATTAGAGATGTGTCAGACACTAAATGTTGCGTTAAATACTAAATATTAGTATCAACTACACTTAACTCATGTTGGATACTAAATATTAGTATCAACTACAGGTAACTCATGTTGGTTATTATATGTGTGATTTTAAAATTAGTTATAATAATTAAATATTTTTCTTTTAAAGTATTACACTAAATTTTTATTGGTAATTATAAGTTAAATATTAAAACTTTTTCTCTTGTGCAGGTTATTAGTGTATATAGTATTCACATAAAATTTGTGATTATTTTTAAAATAAATGTAGAAAATTTTAATATAAATGATCTTGTGCATTATATATTATTGAATTAGTGATACATAACTTAAATGGAGCTGGTCAAACAATATATTCGCTTAAGAAGTTGTACATATATTTGTGGGCCGATCAAATAATTAGAACATGTTTATGGTAATTCACTTAACTTTTTATATGTGTGTTTTTAAGTTAACAAATTTTGATGAAGTTAATATGTTACGTTCATACTTTTGTAAAACAAAAAGGTCATTATTATCCCTACACGTCTTATCAGATAATTTAATAAACGAATCTGTGTATTATTATGATAACTTCACACATAAAATTTGTGTTTGTTGGTATAATTAATAATGTTAATATTGTTAGTATTTTAGAACAACGTCTTGTTGAATAACTTTATGTTTATAAAAATATTTTAATTTATTTGTAATGATCAATATTAATGATGTTAAAATTTAAAAATAAAAATTAAACTCATAACCTCTTTACTCTCTAACTCAAACAAGAATGGAACCTTGTATTGTGTGAAAATATTTGTAATCGGTTGTTGTCTTATAAATCTGTCTATGTTGGAGTTGTAACTGAACATAGAATAATGCATTATTGTCTTATATTTAATGTTCTTTAATTTATTTAGTTTTAACAATGGTGGTTTCCTCCTTCTCCTCAGCGTCGCAGCCACATCGATTAATTCCAACAGAAGATAGATTTAGCGCACTTCCAAACTCAATTGTCTCTCACATTCTTTCTTTTCTCCCAACCAAACACGCCGCTGCCACAACTTTCCTCTTGAAATGTATTTATTCAAATGTCCAATTAAATTTACTCATGACAATTCACTGTTCCTCTTCTATAGATGTAAATGCAAAGTACCAAATGTTACAGAAATTATCTGTGTGCCCAAGGAGCTGTAAATTTATATTTGATTGATGAGGGCTATGATATTTTTGGATTGGATGCTGTCATCATGCATTCTTTTGGCACATTTGTGGCTCTTCAATTAGTTAAGATCCAACAAATTAAATTTCAAGATTTTAATAACAATTTAAATCTAATTAAAATCTAAATTATTCAATCTTAATTAACGTGATCCACCATAAAACATATGAGAAACATACCCACCTTAAAAGAAGCTGCTCCATTTTTCTATCTATCTATGTCCACTAAACATGTACTACTTTTTTTTTAACAAATATAAAGTTTTTTAGAACAAAATTTATGGATTTATATACTACTTTGTTGCATACTGAAGCAACCAGTAAATTTAATCAATATCTCACTAAGTACAGTACGTGGTTGTTTCAGAATTTGGAAGCAACCCAACACACTTGCATGTTGAAGTACCAATTGGTAGCTTCACTCTTATTCTATATAACTTGGTCAATATCTCACCTGTGATAATTTTTTATTGTTGTTGGGGGAACCATAAAGTACTGGCATCCTAATTCTAAAGCAACTAATATTTCGTTATGTAGAAGTACATAATAAATGCATCATAGAAAAATGCGACTGAGACCAATAATGCAAACCACAACCACATGACTTATGCGTTGGAAACAACAACTAAATTAAATATACACCATGATCATTTATCTAATAAGAAAATGCCTTAGCTTTTGCTTTGCCTCCAGATTCTTTCTCTCAAAAGAAATCCAAAATTGAAGTATGACAGTCGTTTACCAAATTAAATAATGCCTTCACTTTGAACGAACTGTCACACACAAAAACACTATTTTCCCAACACACTAAGCAATTAAGATAAAACATGATTCAAACTCTAACTAAAGCAACTCGTACTATTCTTGGGATCTAACGTAAATAGTTGGTGGAATGTGTGTAAATGTTGTAAATACTGAAATACAGAGTTAGATTCTTTAGAAAAGACAAAAAGAAGCAACTAAGACGGAGGTGTAAATTTTACAATTTGTATTAATCATCATACTAAACAAACAAAAGTTGAACCTGCTTATTGCTTCTGGTATATATAAGGACAAACAACAGTGTATCCTTATAGTCTAACAAAATAAATTTCTTTAGAAGAAAAAAATATATTGGCTTAAAACTACAAACTTCTAAGACTTATTCATATACATGACAAAGGATCTTGTAATTTACAATCACAAAAAGCATTTTTTTTTCTATCTAAATTCTAAAGAACTCCTGATAAAATTACTGGAGGGTTGTAGACAAAGTTTGATGGTACTGATCTCAGAAGATTGACAAACATCAATGCACTCCTCTAAATCTGCATCACAAGTTAGTAATACCCATTCACAATCATCGTCCAAATATTTTATATCAAATTTGCTCATGTCACTTACATTAAATCTCCTGGCAATTTCCTGCACAACATCTTCATAACACCAATTCTTCGGCATCCTAAACCGGCTTTTCTCATCTCCATACGTAACTTTTACTCTTTGAGCCTCCTCTTTCCGAGACGCTTTGCGAGCGGTTTTTAATAAAGATTGGTGATACTCGGTTTTCGGGTGTTCACCAAGTGTTCCATGGCTTTGTGATCTTGGCATGAGGCTCACCTTATTATTATCTTGAATCAGGCTTTTAAGTTCTGCTTCACTTCCGATTTTCTTCAACACAACATCAACAGAATCTTCACCAACCAATGGGTCTTTGTTACTAGAAACGTTGTTTGTTTGGTGTTGTTGCTCGGACATGCTGGAACAGGAATGGCTTGAAAATGAACTTTGACTGCACGAAGTGGAGGGTGATTTTGATGCATCTTCTGGACTCAACGAGTCGGGATCCGGCTGTGTGTTTAATGAGACTTGATTATCGATTTGATTCAGAGTTGAGATCAGGCTGGTTCCTGATAAATTTGGTGATGCTAGATCGGATAATTTTGAATAGAAGGAATCCATTTGAAATGTACCCGAGGCACCCTGAACAGAGTCGATGACAAGTTGAAGTTTCTGCAAGGAATGGCCAACCTTTTTTATCTTCCGGGAAGGCCAACGCTTTATCCCATGTTGCCGGCAGATCCTTTTCAGAGTTGTAGTACAGACTGAAAAATTAAATTCAACAGATTGTATTAATGAAAGAGTTCTAATAGATATTACAAATAATAAACTAATAGATGAGACACTTGTATATGCCAATGTGCACTTACGATAAACAGTGAATGTGATCAATGATTTTTCTATCTGGCCTTACAGGTAGAGCCTGTGTTGTCAACAAGTACTAACATTCCAATTTAGAACAACAAGAAACGTATGGATTGAGCAACAAGAAACGTAAGGGACACTCATGACCATGAGGTTTCATTATATGTTTAGGACAACTAAAAAATAAAGCCTAATAAGACATGATGATATAAAAACAAATGACACAACTTGGTTTCACTAAAATGAGTAGAATTAAGAAGACTAGAAAAAATCTCGTTATGTTCTATTGGCGTGCCAAATGGTACCTTAGTATTTGCAAACAAAAACCTAACATGGAATGCTTGTGTATAAGGCTTACCACCAATATTCTTCGCAGCATCTTTTAGACTTCCGGCAAAATATTGCCTAAGAACTTGAAGAGTGATAGTTTTATCTGCCTTGGGACGTCTTTTCTCTCTTATTCCCACACTTGACGACAAGTTACCCTCAACAGAAAGGGAACATTCTCTACCAGACTCAATATCTCCTTTTAAAATAAGATTTTCTTGTTGCTGCGTTTGTTCTGAGAATTTTCCACCCATTGTTTCATTAAAAATAAAATCACCATCCAATGAGGCAGCCATCCTCCTGTGTTGGAGTTCCGACCAAGTTGCACTGCTAGCAAATCCACTATCAGCAAGGTCCATCACTTCATTTGCTGATAAGTTATTTTTCTCCAATTCCTTATTTGTTATAACTCGCAAGTTGCGGCAAACCCTTTGAATAATCATGGACAATGAAGTGAGCATCTTTTTCTGTTCCCCGCTGTCATTGCATTCCGCAGGCAAGAAGAATTCAAGAACATAGTCATCTGAAGTACTATATATGCTTCGGAGTCGTATGGCAACTGCAGCCTGCAATCCGAACAACCTGGCATGATGAGACAGTGGATAATCGATCTTGCTTAAAGAAGTTATATCGGTCGAGAAGCACGGTTGGTTTGTCATAAAAGCACCCCCAGCAACACCTTGACCTTTTAACAAGTGATGCTCCATGCAAGCCTCGTGAAAAAACCTTACCGAGGAATCACCGATATAGCAAGCATACTCCACCGGAGATATACAGTGTACATAGTTATCATCCGAGTGCCGACACCCGTCTTTTCCTTGTTGGATGCATGGGATCCAAGTCTGAGCCAAAGGTAATTTGTGCATTTCACATGCAGATCTCAAAACCTCTTGAATCTCAGGTAGTGCGGTTTCATAGGATCTGTCGCGTGCCTGCTCAAATTGAATCAGTTCGTTATGAGAAACAAATTGAGAATTGAATGAGCTCATTAAAATCTGCCATAGAGATGATTTTCTATGTACCTTCACATTCTGAAGACTTGAATGTCTAGAGCTTCTGAGATCAACAACCTGCAAGTTAACAGCTTTTCCCCAATCATTAAACTAGTATTAACGAGTTATGACTTTCAATGAGCTTTTCATATACGGCGTGTTAAAACGTTCGTTTCCATAAGCATTTCTTTGTAAAAATGAGCAATTCAGTCACGAGAGAAATAATGAGCAGGGTAATTTGTAAAAGTGCACTATATCAAATGTTGACAGCAACATATAATTTCACTGTTCTAAAACCTGAAGTTCTTTGTTTCAAGTTTTTTTGAGTTAAGTTACATACATCCTTTTCTGTTGTATAAATGACACCAAACAAAAAGTCTATGCAAATAAGCAAGGGAAAAACCTCAAGTGCTTTGCAAACAGTCTCAAGTTCAGCGCTATAGTTGCTTTGCTGTGTAGTCATCACAACCTCAATAACACCCAAACATGTCCTGCTCCCTTGTTCAAACACCGGTACTGCCAATGTTCCATGAATATCACATTCTTGAGCATGATCAACTCGTGGATACTCATCACTCCTGAAGAATCGAACATCAGGTGTCCACTCAGGAACTTTATCCCTATATACTCGACCAGGCAAACCCGCCACCAAATCCTTCGAGTCCTCCTCCTCCGCAGAAAACTGATATCTCACAGAGATTTCTCGGTACCTTGCAAGGTTTAAAGACCTTGTTTCAAGTGAAAAAGGAAGATCATTAGCTGTCAGGAATGGCCTATCATCCCCTCTATTAACCGGCACCCAAATTTGTATAAGCATATCTTTGTTTCTATTGAAATCTTTGATCCACTTAAGAGCCCTTATCAGCTTCTCCACTATGAAAGATCCACCAGGTCCCGAATTCGGTGTTGGTCCAATCCACCACCTACTAAAAAACCCTTCACCCGAATAAGTCTCAAATTGATACTCCTTCTGGTTGCTACCACCATCGACATTAACTATACTTCGGCTTTCTTGTTCGGTGCCAAGAGAAGCATCTTGCAATTTATGTCGATCCACGTTATCGGGAGGGTCAATGTTGTCCAAGGAAGGCCAAGTGAATGAAGGGTCAAAAAGGGGATTGGAAAAGGGTGAATTTTGTAGCAAGAAATCAGATCCATCAGCAGATGCTTCTAACCAACAACCATCTAACAAAAGTTCACTCATGTAATCAAAATCCATTGAATTTTCATCAGGTTGTGGAGCTTCCGTCATGGTTGTAGATGATGTCAAAGCACCATCTTCCATGAAATACCTTGTCTTGTTGTCAAAAACTGAAAACCAAAACAGCACTTCTATAGATGTTTCAACTACCAAACAGATCTGAAATACCTTGTCTTGTTGTCAAAAGATATGAGATTTTTCGTGTCTTCAATTTCCAAATTAATGTCCTCTGTCCAAAGTTTTGTGAATGATGTAAGTAACTAATGATATTGATACCTATCATAGGTAGAGGAAATCTTGCAAAAGAATAACAATATGAAAAAAGGGAATAACAAAATGATGATAACTAGATTAGATCATTCTTTCTTTTCAACATAATAGAGTCAAAATATGGACAAGTTGTGATTTTGTTGAAAAGGAAATCAAAATTTTCAGTCCCATCATTCCCAAATATAGAAATGATGCGAGTTATAAGCAAAAGTCAAAATCCACCAAAGCAAAAATCAAAAAGTGAGAAGAGAGTTGGAGTAGAAAAGGTGTAGCCATAGTAAAAGGATTCTCTTCCTCAAACACAATACACATACAATTGCACTTGATTGAATGAAAGATTCCAATAAATGAAGAAAAGCAATATAATGATTAATATATGTGTGCAAAAAAGAGAGGAATCATAACATAACATAACATATAGTAGCTGATGAGGTAAACATATAAACGAATAATAACACCTCCTCATGTAAAGATTCTCGGAGATACCAAACTAAACCATGTCTTTTATTTATGAATTAAATTTAATTGTTTAAACCGTAGTATAGTAAAATGTTTCTTCGAGTTCATAAATAGTAATAATACTAACAAAAAAAAAAAGTTGAAAAGGAAAGAAAACCTTGATAATGGTAGCTGAAGTGAAGAGCGAGAGAAGGAAGAAGTAAGAAGGAAGCAGAGAAGGGTGATGATTCCAAAACAATGAGAGAAAAAGATACTGATGACGACACAAAACTTGTCTTAAAGTCAAACCAAAAGCTGACCTAAGCTATAATAACCTAAACTCGACACACTCCAAAAATGTCATTTACTCTTTTCTAAACTAAACTAATCTAAGGTTAATCAATAATCATCCTCTCACTCTCACATTCCATAAACTTCTTTTTTAGTTTTTATTTTTTATTTTCATTTTGTACTATTTGTTTGCTCGGTGCCGGAATCAGAATCCTTCCAACTTTGGTGACGTTTGTCATGATATATATTATATGTTACGCTTTATTAATTTACAAAGAAGAAAATAAAATAGATAGTTTTATACAATTAAAGTATAGTGACCAAATATGAGTAGTGGTTAGTTAGTATCTGAAAAAGGTTAGATGTTCCCCATGTACAATATTTCAGTAACAATATATATATATATATATATATATATATATATATATCCATCTCTTTCTTTTTTTTTCACTTAAAATCAGCCTAAATTATTAGGTTCTTTAGAAAAAGTATAAATAGTATTTAAAAGAATTTGTTATTTAGAAATCCAAAATATAATTGATTGTTATTTTTTTTTAGTAAAGACTTTTATTTTCCAATTTAAAATGTTATCGATCAATTTGAATCTTTTCGTTGA
Source organism: Cicer judaicum (assembly GCA_037974835.1). Taxonomy (NCBI): domain Eukaryota; kingdom Viridiplantae; phylum Streptophyta; class Magnoliopsida; order Fabales; family Fabaceae; genus Cicer; species Cicer judaicum. The sequence goes on from JBBPBS010000276.1 coordinate 1,845,788, forward strand.
CTGGATATTTTTGGTACATGTAAATCAATGAAATAATATATGAAATAGAATAGTGTAAAGTAGTGTAATTAAAATTTAAAAATGTCTTAGCTCACGCTCGTATGGGACCCCCTGGGTTGTTCGTGACTTTTGTTTAGGGAATCTGACGCGATACCTCTTTTTTAATACTACGAGTTTTGGTTGAGTTTATTATCGTTGATGATAAATCAATGTAAATATTTAATATTTAACCCCTGTTTCTTTTAAACTACCATTTTAATTTTGAATATACAGATTTATTAGTTAATAAAATTTTAAATTACTTTTTGAATCATGAATTTGTTTTATAAATTAAATACTAAAAAAGTTATATATAAATCAAAATTACAAAAATCTAAGATATAATATTCAACTTAATAATATTAAAATTTATTAATAATATTAAATTTATTAATTATATTTAACTCTAACTTTATTATAGCTTATTTTGAAGGGACTTTTAGGGTTTACTATTAGATAACCTCTTAATATGAGGTAGATTTAAATTTTGTTCTTCTTAAAATAATAATATCAACCAATTATTGATCACTAAATAAATTATTATTATTTTATATACCTATATAATTAGTTATAATATTAATCATTTATTCTCCAATTTCTCACTTTAGATAAATGTCACTTAATTTTGTGTGTAACAAATGTTATTTTGTATTCTGCCGCTTATCAAAACTCTAACATAGCAGGAGCCTCTAAGCTTAGCCCTTTTTATTCAATTTCTCATTTTCGAAAATGTATGGTTTAATGTCTATTTTTAATTTAGATTCATCCTTTAAATTATTATTCTTTTATTTAAATAAGTAATTTATATCTATATATTTAGTTAGTTAGTGTTTGTTGACTTCGTTTGTTTAGTAAGATATTATTGTGTCATTTTAGTGTAATATTATTTTTTCTTTTTGTTTTATTGTGTGATATTTGTTTGATTTAGATTTATAAATTAACTTCGATTTTGATCCAATCAATAATTTTAATGTCGTTAACGTTACAGCATTCAAAGACATTTTTTAACACTTCAATTTTATTATATTCGTAAATTTTATTACATTTTATGTATTTTGTCATTTTATGATATTATACTAATGAGTGTGATTTCATTATTTTTTATTTCAGCGATTTTAAATTGTATTGTTTAATATAATTTTTATCAAATTTCAACGAATAAATATTGTTTTATACATACAATATAACATTTATTTTTATTTAGCTATTGGGTTGTGCTTCAGTCCAACATCACATCTCTAATGGGTGAGCGCCTCAATTTTGTTTGTAATATAATAAAATGAATGTGATTTTTGGTATATATTTTTAATCTATAAGATTACGATATTTTAAATTTAGTTTTTAAAAAAGTTGATTCATTCATAGTCTTTAATTTAATTTTATAGAAACTAAAAATATATTTTCTATAATAAAAAAAACTTTTCAAAATAAGAACTTAAAGAGAATAAAAAAAATTAAGAATTAAAATTTATTTTAATTTTAATAATTAATATTATATTTTTATAATAAAAATTCAATTTTTAAAATTAAAATATTTAAGACAGACCTATTAAAAATATTAAAGTTGATAGATAAAAAAAATTATTTATAAATAATTTATATTTACTTTCTTCTCATATATATCGTTTATGAGTAAATAGTACTTGTGCATGTATATGTGGTGGGTTATGACTAATGATCTTTTTTTGTTTGGATGTATATGACTACAATTTGGCTAAGTTGGAGATAAGATAAAAGAAAAGGTTGATAAGTGATAACTTATATACCATATAAAGCTAGACTAGAGAGAATAATAATATAGCTAAGATTCAATATCATCAGATCCAAGAGCAATGTAAATCCAAATTAAACAATATCCAACTTTATGTATATATTACCCATAATAATAAATAAATAAATAAAATGTTGTTTATGATAAAATATCTAACTTATATTTGACATCGTATAAGAATATTATTGATTTGAATAATAATTCATCATCAAAATTAAATATATTCACGTAAGTTCCTCTAGTTTCTCAAAATTCAAATCACAACTAACATAATATCGATATCAATGACGTGAGGGTCGGCTTCACCTTTACGCCTTGGCACTGCGCTGCATTACAAATTTACAAGTCAAAACAAACTAATGACAACTCAAATTGTTTTAGAGACGTGTGGTTATGAGAACTTGCTCTATTTTTATAACCAGATTATGAACAATGATCTCATCGTTTTAGTATTATTTTTATAATATACCGTATTGAATTAACCGTTCGTGTTATTTTAAATTAATATTTATCAGAAAATACAGGATTACGTATTGCTTATATATTAATGTATATTGCATGCTTAATCGACAGAAAATTACGTTGGAGTGAAATTAATATTTCTTTCAATGAATAAATTGATATTTATTAATTAGTTTTTTATTTAATTACATTTTTCCTACCTCTATTTTTTTAATTTACGAAATCTATTTTTCTATTTTTAAATTTAATAATTTTAGTTTCTAATTCATATTTTCAAACTAAAAAAGTAGTAATATAGATGTCATTTTTTAATTGATCTGACATATGATAAGATGATATAAATTGATTAATATTTATAAAATTGTGATAAAATTCTATAAAAATTCGGGCTTTAACTTTTCAAAAATATTTTGGTTAAGAAAAAATATTACTTTTGAATTAAATATAAACAAAGAGAGTAATTAAAAAGATGATATATTAAATTTTTAACCAAATACATTAATTTTTTTAGCTACTATTTTGACTTATATTTTATTTC